>JANAVB010002398.1:4452717-4652926 GCA_029216955.1 Iris pallida
ACCCGCAAGTAGCTATGTACCGCCTCAATATTCTGCCCCATGTTAAACCGGTCAAGCAGCAACAGCGTCGGTTTTGCCCCAACATTATGAATGCTATAGAGAAGGAGGTCGATAAACTCATCGAGAGTGGCTTCATCCACGAAGAGAAGCACCAAGACAGGGTCGCAAATGTCGTCCCTATCACTAAGAAGAACGAGAAGAGACGAATTTACATAGACTTCAGAGACCTCAATTTGGCCTGTCCCAAAGATGAGTTTCCTCTCCCGATCACCGACGTGATGATTGACAACACCTGCAGCTTCAAACGTGTGTCCTTTATGGATGGATTCTCCGGCTACAACCAGATCAAGATGCTCCCCGAAGACGAAAAGCATATGGCGTTCCGGACTCCGAAGGGGGTGTATTGATACACAGTAATGCCTTTCAGATTAAAGAAAGCGGGAGCTACCTATCAAAGGGCTATGAGTACCATTTTCTGCAAGCATCTCTGGAAGACGGTAGAGCGTTAAGTTTGTAACACCCCTGAATTTTTGAATTATTTTTTTATTATTTAATTGCCTTAAATAGGATTTTTTGGAATTTATGAGTATTTTTTAAAATTATATTTAATATGACCTTAGCCATTGTTAACTTTTGGAGTACAAGATGAGTAGGAATTGTGGCACGGAAAGTATAGTTGAGTGCTTTGACTAGTGTTTTAGCCACGGTAGGGAAGGCCGAGCCATAGGTGTGATCTAACTAGGAAAACCAGGCCAAGTTGTGAAAAGACTCATTTAAATCATTTAAGTAGTTATTATTTAATATATTGATTCTTAGATGACCCGGTTGTAACCAATCAGCCCGAACTGGACCCAAACCAATTCCAAGCCCACGTAGGCATGTAGTGGACCAAAGACGACCATGTAGGCATATTTTATGTGTGTAAATATTTCTTCAAATTATTTTAGAATTTGATATTGTATTTCTAATTATTAAATATTGTACAATATTGGTATTAATATTACTAAATAGGTGTTTGACAATATTGTACGATTTTGGAGCCAAACAAGGAGTGCGTAGGTTATGTTCACCAATCGCTACCACTAGTTTATTTTAGGGTTATTAAGATGATTATTATTATTATTATTATTATTATTACTACTGTTGTTATTGTTAATATTAAATAAAAGTATTTATTATTATTGGTTGTTTTTATTGTTTCATTATTAAAGGAATATATATATATATATATATATATATATATATATATATATATATATATATATAGGCCTACTCTAGGAATAGATAGTATTAAGATTTTTTTATCGATTTATGGAGTATTATATATATTAAGATATATGTGCATATTTAGTTAATATATATATGTTTATGTGGATTTAAAAAAAAAGGAAATTCGTGAACTGTGCTTGCACTGTTAACTTTCTCCCCCCCCCTCCCCCCCCGTCGATCCCCTGTAAACTCGCGAGTTTTTTTTTATTTTTTTATTTGATCAAACATTGATCAAATCTTGGTCATTTGAATTCAAATCTCTTCTAACCTAATCCATACTAGATTCTCTACCATATTGGCTTAAATCCAAACGAAATCTGGGTTTAAATCTTTGGGGAATTCAAATCAAAATTAGAAATTGGATATGTATATATACTCGGTAGAACTCCAAAAGAAAATTGAAAAAAACCCTCTTGCCATCCTCTCGAACCTCGACCCCTGCCTCCACGCGCACCCTTAACGACACCAGGCGCGCCTCTCTGACATGCGCACAACTGTCGGCGTATCAACGTCCGTCCACGGCGGCGACATCAAGTAACCCGCACGAAAATAGGTGACACAGCAGCAGATTACGCAGCAAGGTACCCCTTTTTGTAAACTCCTTTCTTCCTGTTGGATCGATCAATTCCAATTCTATAAAGTCCTTTACGAAGCCAACATATACGGCTACAAGACCTGTCAACCATTTAAAATTTAGATGCCCTAAACTTTAGAAAATTGAGTCGAAACCTCGACAAAAAACAGGATAAACACGCACTGTTTATAACAGTTTTGATCCTGTTTTAGAAGACCATACTTGATCAATCCAATGAGAAACCAAGGAAAACAACCTGAACAGTATTTTAGACAACCCATAGGGCTATAGAATCCTTTTTGTAGATTTTGAATTCATTGCTTATATGCCGCGTAATCTGTTTTCCAAAACGAAGAAAAATCGATTTCAAAATAGTTTAAAAACATAAAATTCTTCCGATCCAACGTGCGTCCCGCCAATCCGGGTGACGTGGTCGCGAATCGAAAGCATCAAAAGGTGCGTATCGACTTCGTGGACGTGTGGGCTTTGACAGAATTCAAATTGGTCGCGTGTGCGCGACGAATTTGATGTGTATCCATCAAAAATCACCGTATCAACCTTTTTTGAAATTCTCCAATTACTTTGTGTACGTTCGTCAGATCGAGATGAAACTTCTGCCAACAGGACCGTATCATTTTTTTGGTCCTGTATGCCAAGTTTGGTCCAATTCTGAGACAGTTGATGGAATCACAGTTTTGCGGGCCCTACGATCCGATTCAATGAGCAATTTTTTGCAGGCTCGTCAGAATCCAAAATTGGACATACCGTTGGGTTCGTATCATCAAAACGAATCCGTAGACATGTAGTTTGATAGCTTTAGAGACTATTGACTTTGGCACACTTTTCGGTGCAAAGCGGGTCCAACGACGGACACCGTTTTGACCCAAAATTACCGTTTTGCCCCTGTATCCAGAATTGGACTTATTGCTAGCCTACCCTAGCTATTTTTCTTATTCTGGGAATATTGGTAATGTCTGTTTCAGCATCCGAGGACAGTTGTAGGAGTTCAGCTTTCGCGGACAATTGATTTGACAGGATATTTAGACGTGGTTGAGTCTACACCAGGCAAGTATATCTTGCCATTTGTACAGTTTATTTTCATGCATTTCTATACTGTTATTTCTTTCCAGTTATATTTCATTATCTGTTATTCGTGTTCATGTTACAGTCACTTTCTTATTTTATGTGCACGTTCTTATTTGGTCATCTTATGCCACTGTTGTTCCATGTGAGTCTTCTGACAATATTGACTAGTCTTCTACCTTCGCCATTGATCTTGATTTGACTTGACCTGTAGTTGCGATTGATTGCTAGACATTGGCCCTGTTATCTTTAGGACTGGGAGCGTCCAATGGCGTTACGGTATTAGAGACTTCTTATCGACCTGTTATCCCGTCTCTAGGACCGGGAGTGTCCCATGGCATTACGGTAGTAGAGACTTATCCTTTGTCTCGTGATCGGGAGCGTCCCATGGCATTACGGTATTGAGGCATCTTTGTTGATTCGTGTCATGTTTTACTTTCCTCTCTTTTCATGCATGTTATTTATTGTACTTTAGGCTTGTATATTATGTATCTTGCTAGTCCTCTGAGGACCTGGTGATCTCTTCAGGCTTAGTTAGAGGTGAGGACTACCCGGAGGTATACGGTCCTGGAGTCAAGATTGGTGACGCACCTTCGCAGGAGGATGAGATAGTGGCTGAAGACTTCTCTTGAGACATGTCTCTTCATTCATAGACTTGCTATTTTATTTTCTTTCTTTTTAGTGGACATGTAGTAGATTTTTTTTACTGTGGTTTCGGGAATGTCTTACCCGCACAGTTACTTTCATATTTCATGTTGGACAGATTTCTTTATTAGTATCATTTTATTGGACTTGATATCTCGTATCTTATTTTCTGTGTGGATGAGATTAGCTGTGACCTGTGACTTGTATTATACTCTAGGTTATTATCATGATTTACAGCTTAAGAATTTCGCTAATGGGCTTACTTTGAGCTTTGGCCCATTGGTGAAGTGTTGATAGCATGTACCGTATCCTAGTCCTATACGTATTTTAGGACTGGGGCATTACATATTTTTGTGGTGGCCCATGCAGGTCTACGTCAATCACTTCGGTTACGTTACTGTACCGACGTGAGCCTGCAAATAGGATAGAAAGACCCTTAGCATCTCATCCACATCTTTATATTGTTTCGCGTCTTTGAACTCTATATTTCGACTTCGAAATTATTTCCTTAACATGCATCCTGTTTGAATATCAATTTTTCTTTAGCTTATAAAGTTTCATTTGAGTGCAGTGAAATGGACCCGCAAGCCAATGACGAGAACCCCACCGTCACCCCGCAGGGGGCTATAGTGACTCATGTCGACACGACCCCGCCACCGGTTGGAGGTTCTTCTACCCAACCTGACGATCCAGCAGCTTCGCACCCACCAAGGGACAGGAGAGATGACATCCCATCCATGCCAGCACTGACACCCATGCCACCGATGATGTTTCCCCAGCTTGGACAGACTATGGATCCCCAGCAGCTTTTCCAGACCATCTATGTGATGATGCAAGCGCAACAACAAGTTCAGATGGAGGCCCAGCAGAGACAGACGGAGCACATTAAGAATCATATTGTATCAGCACTAGAGAGAGCCACTCCACCAGTTCTTCAGACGATGACGGAAACCATCGCAAACTTTCGCCAGTTGAAACCAGACAAGTTCTCGGGCACGAAGGAGTCCACCGAAGTTTATTAATGGCTCACCAACATTGAGCAACAATTGGAGGCAGCCGAGTTACTAAGAGATCGATGGATGATTGCCGTCAGGATGCAGCTGACCGGCAATGCGCACCACTGGAAGCTTATGGAGGAGAAAAGACTTGGACAGGATAAGGTCACTTGGGAGGAGTTCTCCAAACTCTTCCAAGAGATGTTTATCTTTGCCACTTTCAAAGCAGAGCTTCGAAGAAAATTCTTGCACCTCGAGCAAGGTAGCAGGACCGTGGAAAAATACAATGCCGAATTTCTACGACTGAGCTGCTTCGCACCTACATTGATCCAGACTGAAGAAGAGAAGGCCGAGAAATTCTACGAGGGAACTGAGCTATAGACTACATGAGCTTATTGGGGCTGTAGCACCTACCACTTACTTCGAAGTTCTTACTGCAACACGACGTTTAGAGCGAGTCCATCAAAAGGGAACAAGCGAGAAACGACCACATCCAACAACACCATCAGCAAAAGCATCATCAGGAGGACCTGAAAGACGCAGTCGTCGCACACCAACAACCAAAAGCAGCCCCATATCCAAATCTAGAACTGCCAACTTATGAGTTTTACGGAAGAAAAGGACAACTTCAGAGAGACTGTCGCCGAAGACTAAACCAATGCTTGAAATGTGGATCTATCCAGCATTTTGCACGAGACTGTCCGAATTCACGACCCGGGATGCAACCACCGCAACGACCAACTCAACCACCAGCACAAGGAGGATATCCACGAGGACCACTTCCCAACCAGGCAACACAGTTCGAGCAGGCGGGACAACAGGCGAAAGCACCACGACCCCGACAGGCCTTTGCCATGAGAGTTGAAGCAGGAACAGCAACCCAAGGAGCAAATGAAGGTAATAATTTGATTTTATAATAATGTTAGTAAGTACAATATTAATTTATGCATGATTGTTAATTGTTTGATTAGGAACAACAATAGAAACATAGCATAACTTAGACATCTTAGAGCCATAGACATATTTTCCTTCTACCATAGTGAGTTCTTTTAATTTCGAGGACGAAATTCTTTTAAGGGGGGTAGGATGTAACACCCCTGAATTTTTGAATTATTATTTTATTATTTAATTGCCTTAAATAGGAATTTTATGGAATTTATTAGTATTTTTTTAAAATTATTATTTAATATGACCTTAGCCATTGTTAACTTTTGGAGTACAAGATGACTAGGAATTGTGGCACGAAAAGTATAGTCGAGTGCTTTGACTAGTGTTTTAGCCACGGTAGGGAAGGCCGAGCCATATGTGTGATCTAACTAGGAAAACCAGGCCAAGTTGTGAAAAGACTTATTTAAATCATTTAAGTAGTTATTATTTAATATATTGATTTTTAGATGGCCTGGTTGTACCCAATCAGTCCGAACCGGACCCAAACCAATTCCAAGCCCACGTAGGCATGTAGTGGACCAAAGACGACCATGTAGGCATATTTTATGTGTGCAAATATTTCTTAAAATTATTTTAGAATTTGATATTGTTTTTCTAATTATTAAATATTGTACAATATTGGTATTAATATTATTAAATAGGTGTTTAACAATATTGTATGATTTTGGAGCCAAACAAGGAGTGCGTAGGTTATGTTTACCAATCGCTACCACTGGTTTATTTTAGGATTATTATTATTATTATTATTATTATTATTATTATTATTATTATTATTATTATTATTATTATTATTATTATTATTATTATTATTATTGTTGTTGTTTTGTTGTTGTTATTGTTAATATTAAATATAAGTATTTATTATTATTGGTTGTTTTTATTGTTTCATTATTAAAGGAATATATATATATATATATATATATATATATATATATATATATAAATATATATATATATATATATATATATATATATATATATATATATATATATATATATATATATATATTTCCATAAATAGGCCTACTCTAGGAATAGATAGTATTAAGATTTTTTTTATGGATTTATGGAGTATTATATATATTAAGATATATGTGCATATTTAGTTAACATATATAAATATGTTTATATGGATTTTTTAAAAAAAGAAAAAAAAGGAAATTCGTGAACAGTGCTTGCACTATTCACTTTCTTTCCCCCCCCCCACGATCCCCTGTAAACCCGCGAGTATTTTTTTATTTTTTTATTTGATCAAACATTGATCAAATCTTGGTCATTTGAATTCAAATCTCTTCTAACCTAATCTATAATAGATTCTCTACCATATTGGCTTAAATCCAAACGAAATCTGGGTTTAAATCTTTGGGGAATTCAAATCAAAATCGGAAATTGGATATGTATATATACTCGATAGAACTCCAAAAGAAAATCGAAAAAAAACTGCTTGCCATCCTCTCGAACCTCGACCCCTGCCTCCACACGCACCCTCAACGACATCAGGCGAGCCTCCCTGATGCACGCGCAATTGCCGGCACGTCAACGGCCGTCCACGGCGGCGACAACAAGCAACCCGCACGAAATAGGGGACATAGCAGCAGATTACGCAGCAAGGTACCCCTTTTTGCAAACTCCTTTCTTCCTGTTGGATCGATCAATTCCAATTCTATAAAGTCCTTTACGAAGCCAACATATACGGCTACAAGACCTGTCAACCATTTAAAATTTAGATGCCCTAAAACTTTAGAAAATTGAGTCGAAACCTCGACAAAAAATAGGATAAACACACACTGTTTATGACAGTTTTGATCCTGTTTTGGAAGACCATACTTAATCAATCCAATGAGAAACCAAGGAAACAACTTGAATAGTATTTTAGAAAACCCATAGGGCTTTAGAATCCTTTTTGTAGATTCTGAATTCATCGCTTATATGCCGCGTAATCTGTTTTCCAAAACGAAGAAAAATCGATTTCAAAATAGTTTAAAAACTTAAAATTCTTTCGATCCAACGTGCGTTCCACCAGTCCGGGCGATGTGGTCACAAACTGAATCATCGAAAGGTGCATATCGACTTCGTGGACGTGTGGGCTTTGACGGAATTCAAATTGGTCGCGTGTGCGCGACGAATTTGATGCGTATCCGTCGAAAATTACCGTATAGGCCTTTTTTGAAATTCTCCAATTACTTTGTGCACGTTCGTCGGATCGAGACAAAACTTGCGCAAATAGGACCGTATCATTTTTTGGTCCTGTATGCCAAGTTTGGTCCAATTCTGAGACAGTTGACCGGATCGCCGTTTTGCGGGCCCCACGATCCGATTCAACGGGCAATTTTGTGCACGGCTCACCGGAATCAAAAATTGGACATACCTTTGGGTTCGTATCATCAAAACAAATTCGTAGACATATAGTTTGACTGGCTTTAGAGACCATTGACTTTGTCATGCTTTTCGGTGCAAAGCGGGTCCAACTGCGGACACCGTTTTGACCCGAAATTACCGTTTTGCCCCTGTGTCCAGAATTGGACTTATGGGTAGCCTATCCAAGCTATTTTGCTTATTCTGGGAATGTTGGTAATGTCTATTTCAGCATCCGAGGACATTTGCAGGAGTTTAACTTTCACGGACAATTGATTTGACAGGTTATTTAGACGTGGTTGAGTCTACACCAGGCAAGTATACCTTGCCTATTTGTAAAGTTTATTTTCATGCATTTCTATACTGTTATTTTTTCTAGTTATATTTCATTATCTGTTATTCGTGTTCATTTTACAGTCACTTTCTTATTTTACGTGCACGTTCTTATTTGGTCATCTTATGCCACTGTTGTTCCTTGTGAGTCTTCTGACAATATTGACTAGTCTTCTACCTTCGCCCTTGAGCTTGATTTGACTTGACCTATAGTTACGATTGATTGCTAGACATTGCCCCTGTTATCTCTAGGACTAGGAGCGTCTAATGGTGTTACGGTATTAGAGACTTCTTATCGGCCTTTTATCCCATCTCTAGGATCGGGAGTGTACCTTGGCATTACCGGTAGTAAAGACTTGTCCTTTGTCTCGAGATCGGAAGCGTCCCATGGCGTTACGATATTGAGGCATCTTTGTTCATTCATGTCATGTTTTACTTTCCTCTCTTTTCATGCATGTTATTTATTGAACATTAGGCTTGTATATTTTGTATCTTGCTAGTCCTCTGAGGACCTGGTGATCTCTCCAGGCTTAGTTAGAGGCGAGGACTACCCGGAGGTATACGGTCCTGGAGTCGAGATTGGTGACGCACCTTCGCAGGAGGATGAGATAGTGGCTGAAGACTTCTCTCGAGACATGTCTCTTCATTCATAGAATTGCTATTTTATTTTCTTTCTTTTTAGTGGACATGTAGTGGATTATTTATTTCTTTTACTGTAGTTTCGGGATGTCTTACCCGCACAGTTACTTTCATATTTAATGTTGGACAGATTTCTTTCTTAGTATCATTTTATTGGACTTGATATCTCGTGTCTTATTCACTACAACAAAAAACCCTTTTAATGACGGCTAAAAAGCGTCATTAATGACGAACCATGACGCTTTTTTTTTCCACAGCAACCGTTATGAAAACGAGTGTTATAAATGTTTTTTAAAAGCGTCATAAAATAACCGTCATGAATAGTTTCTATAAAAGCATTATGAATAGTTAATATATAGTGCACAATTCAGAACAATTTTAAAACGTCATGAATAGATAACATGTATAGGCTCAATGCAGCACATTTATAACACTTTATACTATTCAAATTAGCATATCCAAATCAGTCCATATAATTGTCAGGCCTAAAAATTAAATTAACATTATATATCACCATCTTTATTACATTTATCAAAATAGAGTACATATCAACATCTTTATTACATTCTCAAAATAGAATATCCAAATACATATATACATTTACAACTACCAAAAAACCTGCATCCAGAGCTCTGTTGGACTACCAGGGACTAAAGGTCCTCCAACTGCTAAAATCTTTATGGAAAAAAGCAGTATCCTCATTTGTTTGAATTTAATGTCTCTTGCAATTGATTGGTCCACATATGAAAGAAGGAAAGCTGAAAAAAACAAAAAAAAGATTACATTGGAAGCATGAATAAACTTGACAGTACATTCTCTTAAATCAACAGGACAATATACTACATAAGTACCCGACTCAACTACTTCACTTGGCCAGAGTAAAATTACCTTGAAACTTTACTTGGCCTTCCAAACAGATCAAGATAGCCACAGTTGATAACTTTACTTGGCATTTTCTAGTATATGATTGTCTTGCTCAAGAAATATTCAATACAAGTATGCCACAGTTGATAGCCTAGGGAACCAGCTAGCTCTTATGGAGTTCGAGCCGAGTCGAACTCATACTTCCTGTCTGAAGAACCTCAGCAGAAATATTACTCATACTTCCTGTCTGAAGAACCTCAGCAAAATATTGTTAGAAGAAAGTTTTCGTACTCCATGTAAATCATTATTGAGAGTTTGCTGTTTTCGCAGAATTTGAAACTAAAAAATCTTACAGCCTGCATCAATGCGTAAATTTTCGACTCCTTGAGATTGGCACCGACTCTTTCCAACCCGGCCTTGAGTTCATCGAAGGTGATCTGCCCACTGTTGTCCGTGTCTATCATCCTGAACATTTCTTTGAGGCCAACAATTTCTTCTTCGGATAGGCTCTCTGCAATAACCTATTAATAGACACCAAAATCCAACTTAGAATCGGTATGAACGCAACTGTAGACGAACAAATTTATGGAATCAAGTGATATTCTTGATCGATCAGTGTATATTACTAGGGGAATGGCTTGCGGAAACCTGAGTTCTTGATTTTCCTTTTTTTTGGGCAGTGATTTTCTGATAAAGTATAGGCGAAAACTAAAAACTTCAACAACAAAAAAATTTCTACTCCAGTTCTTCTACAAGCAAGCATCTAGTAAGAACTACTAAGCATCCTTTCGCCTTTAAGTAGGATGTTCCTCGTCTCTAACCATACCTTAATTTGAAGTAGTTCTGATTTCAATACATGAAACATAATTTGAAGAGGAAGACATCTGGTATAGTATAGATATTAATTCTCGTATTCAATTACCTATAACCTATGTTGCACAAGTACGGACAGGGATACACAAATTAGGACACAATAAGGACACGGATACCAACATTTTTCATATAGTTACAGTAAGTACTAAACTCTGTTGCATGATAAGGATACGGATACATATATAGGTACGGACAAGATAAGGATAAGGATACGGATACAGATACAGATATGAATACAGACACAATATGGATGCCTATATTGGTATGGACACAATACATGAAACATAATTTCAACTCCAATTGTTCTACAAGCTAGCCTCTTAGGAAGATCTCCTCAGGAGTTCAATACATGAAACATAATTTCAAGATGTAGGCGATCAATTAAGATATTAATTTTGAGACGATTGTGATTGACTGGTTCTTAATTAAGATTTCATAATGAGCAATTCAAGCATATAAAAGCTTACTCTGAGGGCCATCTTCTTGAGTTTGTTCATCGCGGAGAATTGCTTCAAGCGAGACAGGACCGCGGAATCTAGTGGCTTGTCAGGAGCCATACCATCAACTCGAAGCCAAGGATGACCTGTACGAAATACCGAACTAATCGTTAAATCATAGATATCATAAATATTCACATAATTATCAAACATAAAAATAAAAAAAAGAACTCACATAAAACTTCGTGAGCTGACAACCGCTTTCTGGGGTCTCTGACGAGCATTCTCCTTACTAGATCCTTGGCGCTGTCAGAGATGCTCGGCCACGGATCCGAATCGAAGTCGAGCGTGCCGGTCAGAACCTGTTCAAATATCCCTTGCTCAGTTTCTGGGATTTTTTTTCTCCAAATAATGGGATGGGTCAGTTGAAGAAATCAGAGTTCTAAAATTTTAGGATGCAAAAATCCAAACAATTAACCTGTCCAAAATGGGGGAACGCCACTCAGTAGGATGTAGATGATGACACCGGCGCTCCAAACGTCGCACTCCGGTCCGTAACGCTTTCGTAAGACTTCCGGCGCAAAATGAAAATCAGATATGCTGAGGCGTAAACAAATGGTTGCAGATGCTATGAGGAAGTAAACTCTTCCAGATAATTGAATTTCAAGAGGAAATGCATAGGAAAAACACAATTTTTTATGAAGGCACCACAGAACTGTTGCTCTTGAAGTTCTTAGTTTTCGTTTTACGGGAAGTTGAGTTACCTCCTCTTAAAGACAGAATTGCACCTGCTGTCAACAGTGAGAAATTTTGTATTTGGGTTTGATGTAATAGTGTCACATACCAAATACGCAGCCAGAATTAGAGCCAGATTCTACCAGTTCCACCGGGCATACTCCTTTAAGTTCAGTACTGATGCAATGGCCTGCTGTGTAGATTCTTTACTGCCCCTGTGTTAACTTTTGATATATCACATTTCGAGTTAACATTCGTGAATCGTGTATAGAAATCAGATGCACAAACATGATTAGGACATTGAAGACTTGAGTGATTGATAAGAGGCTGGCAAGCAACAACTCAAATGTGAGGCCTGGGAGGAAAATAGAGGATAATATGATGTGTATACTAAAAATTTTGTACCAAATTATATCATGTTTGTATTATTATGTTTTTACACAGCTTGTTAGCGAGTTCTGATCCCTTGTTAGCATATTACAATATAGGTTATATTGAAATATGCTAGTAGCAGTAATGCCAAAATTTGTTCTTCATCGCACATGTATCAAAGACAACACAGACTCCAAAATTACACAAAATCGGTGCCATGCCCACATTTGCATCTGTGAATAAAAAATATATTGCAATTGTAGAAATAGTGTTATACCTCTATCGACGTCAAGGGACTCGCTCCCGTCGAGCTCCATGATGCGGCGGACGGTGCACATGTACTTGGAGTCGGGCTGGTCGGGGGAGTCGCGGAAGTGGCGGAGGATCGCGGCGTTGACGTCCTGGACGCTGATGTTGGTGCCCCAGACGAAGACGGGGACAGAGTCGTCGGCTGGTGGGAGTGGCGGCGACGGCCGTACATCACTTCGCCTGCACTGTGCCCGAGGTTCATCAGATCGAGTTGGGGGAGAATCTAGGGTTTGGTAGGGATGGGGGAAAATTTAGGGTTCCAGATCGAAAAGCGGAGGAGGAAACTAAGCGGAGGACAAGCTTAGGGTTTGGTGAGAGGAGGGAAGAGGATGAGAAGGGGAGTGGAGCTGAGAGGGAAGGAGAAGGGATTTGGAGAGGGGATGAGAAGGGGGCGGAGGCTTGAGCCTCCAAATATCGCGTTGGTGGAAAGAACTTTACAGAAAACTTAATTACAAGTTTGCCACCGCTCTAAAATATTAATAACGCTTTGTTTTATAAAAGTTATAAAAAGCCCAAAATTAGCCAAAACCGTCATAGAAAAAAGGTATTTCGAACTTTGATGACGCTTCTTTATCAGCCGTCATGAAATCCACTTATCAAGCGTCATTAATAGGACTTTTTGTTGTAGTGATTTTTTGTGTGGATGAGATTAGCTGTGACCTGTGACTTGTATTATACTCTGGGTTGTTATCATGATTTACAGCTTAAGCATTTCGCTAATGGGCTTACTTTGAGCTTTGGCCCATTGGTGAAGTGTTGCTGGCATGTACCGTATCCTAGTCCTATACGTATTTTAGGATTGGGGCGTTACAATGTTGACGACATCGCCATCAAAAGCAAGTACAAATCCAACCACTTAAATGATCTACGAACGATGTTCGATCTAATGCGGACACATCAGCTAAAAATGAATCCAACTAAGTCCTTTCTGGGCGTTTCTAGCAGCAAGTTCTTAGGCTTCATCATCACAGCAAAAGGGATTCATATCGACCCGGAGAAGACCAAAGTAATTCTTGACATAGAACCTCCAAAGAACCTCCGAGTGCTTCGAGATTTGATTGGGCGATTGGCGTATATAAGGATGTTCATAGCAAATTTCTCTGGTAAATGTCAGCCCTTCACCAGATTAAAGAAGAAAGGGGTCACTTTTGAATGGATTGAAGAGTGCCAGTGCACGTTCGACGACATCAAGAAGTACCTCACCAGCCCTTCCGTACTGGTAGCCCCAGTCGTGGGGAAGCCTTTCCTACTATACGTCTGAGCCGTGGATCATTCTTTTGGTGCCTTATTATCCCAAAAGAATAAAGAAGGCCACGAACAAGCAATATATTATATCAGCAGGATCATAGTTGGAGCCGAGCACCGGTATAATCCTATTGAGAAGGAATGTCTAGCCCTCCTTTTCACCATCCAGAAGACACGACATTATGTGACTGGACAGACGATCTATGTGGTATCCAGGATCAACCCTCTCACAGTCCTTATAACCAAGCCAGGGGCACTAAATTCACGACTAGCCACATGGGCAATCCTTTTGACTCCTTACGACATGGTGTTCATCCCACAGAAGGCAGTCAAAGGCCAAGCGATAGCATATTTCCAGGCGGCTCTTTCGGTGCCAGAAAATTCAAAACTCTACGAAGAAATCCCCGATGAAGTACTGGAGTCCAACACAGTTTCGAACAACTCAGTATGGCACATGTTCTTTGACGGAGCCTCAAGAGCGGGAACAAAGGGTGAAATTATAGCAGGGGTCGGTATCGTCCTTGTTACTTCGAACGGCCTAGTTATTAATCGTACATATTCTCTCACGGAGTTATGCGGCAACAATGATGTAGAGTATAACGCTCTCATAATCGGACTCCAGCTCGCCAAACAGTTAGGGGTTGACTACATCAAGGCCAATGGAGACTTAAAATTCATCATCAGTCGGGTTTGAGGTCAGTACGGGGTTCGACACGAGAACTTGATCACATACCACCAGGCGGCAATCAACATTATCTCCACCTTCACAGGATTCTTTATAGAACATGTGCCACGATTGCAGAACTTGGAGACCGACGCACTAGCCGGTCACACTGCCTCTTTGGCCGCCCCCGTTAGATCTCATCATACCGTTTCAGTAACGGGCAGGGAGTTAGTTTGTCCAAAGAATCTTCTGCGCATGTTAGAACTACTCGTTACAAGTAGGAACGGATGAAGGCACCAGGGATTGGCGGTTACCATTTATAGACTATGCAGTCTATGGGATTTTGCCTGAAGACCCAAGAGAAGCAACTTCTGTCAGGAGGCGCTCACTCCGTTTCTTCTACGATTCGGCCACCAAAATTCTATATCATCGCTCATACGACGGACTTCTCTTATGTTATTTGTCTCATACAGAAGCACAAGAAGCACTCATAGAAGTGCATGATGGAACTGCAGAGCCCACCAACTGGGCCCTAAGCTACAAGATTGGCTGCACCGTATGGGCTACTACTGGCCCACTATGATGGCAGATACTATTGAATATGCAAAGAAATGTCAGGCGTGCTAATTCCATGCAGATTTTATCCATCAACCTTCAGAATTTTTACACCCCACCGTGGCCTCGTGGCCATTCGAAGCTTGAGGAATTGATATCGTGGGGCCAGTCAGTCCACCATCCTCCAAAGGACACCGGTTCATCCTCGCCATTACGGATTATTTCTCCAAATGGGCGAAAGCAGTACCGCTGGTAGAGGTGAAGACTTCCAATGTGATCAGTTTCATCAAACATCACGTCATTTACCGCTTTAAGTTCCCAGAAAGATCATTCATGATAACGGTCCTCAGTTCGTAAGCCATGTATTTCACCGGTTCTGTGACAAAAGCCGAATTCAGAATATGGCATCAATAGCTTATAACCCGGCAGCTAATGGATTGGCTGAGGCATTCAACAAAACTATTGTCAAACTCCTCAAAAAGGTCATCTCCTCTAACAAACGTGACTGGAATAAGAAGTTAGGCGAATGTCTATAGGCCTACCGTACGACTGTTCATACACCTGTATGAAGTACACCATTCTCCTTGGTCTATGGGAGCAAGGCAGTCCTCCCCTTGGAGATTCAAATCCCGTTCTTACAGGTAGCAATCACTAATCAGTTAACCGTCGAAGACAATCAGCGCAGGCGGTTAAAAAAGTTGGAAGCATTGAATGAAAAGCGCTTGCTCGTGCAGCAAAGGATTGAGCTTTACCAAGCTCGCATCTCTGGTGCCTTCAACAAAAAGGTCCACGAAAGATCCTACCAGGTGGGCGACCTCGTCTTGGTAGTACGAAGACTGATGGTGATGACCCATAAGACGGCTGGAAAGTTCGAGCCCAAGTGGGATGGACCGTTCGTCATAGAAACGTTGTACTCCAACAGTACTTATCGGCTAGCCAAGCCTAATGGAGACATGCTAATGATGTCCATCAACGACAAGTTCCTAAAGAAATATTACGTCTGAAGACAGAACCAGCATAGGCACTGACATGCCCTGAAAAGGGTGCCCATGAGTTCTGGTAAGGGGATCCCTCGCTCTCCTCCTATATATTCTCTCAAGTAGATGTAGCACACCACGTCCACATTACCTCTGGATTGCTTCTCTACGCCTGGAAGACGTGACTACCATGTCCACATTACCTCTAAGTAGTCGTTCTTCTCGCATCAGTTCTATGATTATCCCGGTGGTCTAGAAAATGGTGCATGTCCATATTACCTCTGGATTATTGTTCTATACCCCAACAAAGATCAAGCCTACCACGTCCATATTACCTCTGGTCAGGTAAATCCATTATGAAGATTCTCTCTTTATTCTGGAGACAAAAGCAAAGGGAACAACAAAGCTTCTACATATAAAACATGTGCTACAAAGACCTATTACAGACTCTTCGTAGTTACATATACAGAAGCAAAAAAGTTGAAATTGAGGTACTAGCTCTCAATAGCGCGGGCTAGGCGGTGACAGAGCTAATCACTTCCTGGTCAAAAGAAAGCCACCACCCGAAGCTGCTACTAGCCCGAGCCGGGGATGAAGACCAGTACAGGACTCCCTTATCTCCCCAGCTGGCCGGCGAGAGCAACCACAACAGCGGGCCTTGCTATTCCTCGGTCAGAATGGCAAGCAATCCTAACCCAGGAAGCAGAGGTCCGAGACGCCATTAACGCCCACGACATCCAGAATGCGGGACATCTCGAGATCCAATGGTAGTTCTACTACAGCTTCTTTGGATAAAAACATTTGCCACCGACGGCCGCCTCAGGCAAACTCCAGGGTAGTCAAGAGCTGAACAACGGGCAAGCAAGGCCATTGTTGAAGCAGCTGAGTCTTCTCTTGAAGGAGGACATTCCTTTATGTAGGTTGTTCGCTTGGTCTAAGCACGAGCCAGACATCGGTCAGAAGGAAGCTTACCAGTTAAGCTAAAGCTCCACTCCATGACAGATGCAGTACTGCGAGTGACCAAAGGAATGTGACTCTGAACCTCCTCTGCTAAAGAGATTCGCAATCCCTGCAAAGACGTAAGTGGCTCCAATATCAAGAAGCCATCAGGAACTCATGCTCTGAAATGATAACTCAGGACCATTGATACTAAGAGCTAGGTGTGACACCAGCCATCACCCAGCTCGTACAGTCCTGATGCATGTTCAGGCTTCTGTTCGAAGTATCCCGAGCTTGAATCAAGTTCGGGATACTTTGAAGGGGTTCTTGTAGAAGCATAAAAAATCTCAGCTGAAGTCATCTCTTCGCCACAGCGTAGAAGATGCAAAAGACTCAGGCTCAGTGTTAAAAAGACAAAACATAAGATATGGAGAGATGTCCCTTTATTGTCATATCTACCAAAGTCTAGTACAGACACATCAAGACCATACATGAGGGACTAATTTTTTTCTTCTACAAAGGATCTAGTACAGATTCGACAGAAGCCTAGAGGAATCTACAAGGGATGCAGTCTTCAACGAAGCGAAGCCTTCCTTCTTCTCGATACACACGCTGGAGGATTGACCTCCACCGAAGCGTATTCTGATATTCTTGTGGGTGCAGCCTCTCAGAAGCATATCAGTAACTCGGCACTTTGAAGAGCTAGAGCCTTCAAGCCAGAGGCGCAGCCACCTCCCTGCGCCAACCTCAGAAATAAGATGGCGGTAGGCCGCCCTCCCTCCTTTTATTCCAGAAGCCAATGTCTTCACTCCAGAGGTGCAGTTATCTGCCTGCACCAATCTAAGATGCGCAAGGGTGTCATACCCTTTTTTTCTCAGCTAACGCCTTTACTGTTCAGAGGCGCATCTACTTACCTGCGTCCGTATGAGGCGCAGGATGGTGATGCTCACACAATCTCAATTCCCACGGCGCAGTCATCTACTCTGGATCAGAAGCTTAAGTCGCTTCTCTACAAGAGACTTGGGAACTCCCATCGTAACCAATGCAAGTCAACCTGTCGCTCCAAAAGTACAATAACCTCGTCAACCTGAAGCATAAGCCTACTTATCGCCTGCAACACAGTGACTCTGGTAGCCCGAAATACAGCTTCATAAGTTGCTTTATACGTACAGAAGTCTCATCGTCATTCGAAGCCAAGTCTATTCATCGCCTGAAAGCACAGAGGTTCCGTCGTCTCCAGAAGCACGGTCTACTCGTCACTACAAAAGCAAAACAACACTTAGTGTCACAACCCACACCCGGTATAGGGGCACGAAAAGTGGGTACGTCCAGCCTACGCCACAGTGTTGGCGGTAGAACGCTGTCCAAGGTCACATACATCTAGCAATTATAAGGTACCTGTACAATATATACGCTCTGAATGGAGGACAATATATAAATGTACAACTCAATCACAACTATGGTAGAAAGTACGATAAAATAGATAGATATGAAAGTTGCCAAATGAAATACAATAAGAGAAAAAGTCTAAGAGTCTAATATAGCATCTCCACAACATCCCGAATAACAAAATCCCCAAATAAGTACAAAATGTATCCAAAACAAGATAAGACAATAAGTAAGATAACTAGTCTAGCTAACTAGCCTAGACTACTAGGATAATGTCCTCTGCAAGGACTGGATCCTCCTGGGAGTCCAGCTCATAGGTGTCATCTAGGCCTGCTCTATAGTATGAAGGACAGAACTCCTCAATGTCATCTGTAATATTTCAACAGGTCCAGTCAGGACAGGAACGAGCATAATACATCTCACGCAGTTCATAATATGATCGGATATGTAAATATGCTATAGAGTAAGATACATGAAACGCTAGAGAATATATGAAGTAAAAGAGATGACTGTAAATAAATATCTACTATAGGTAAAGAGCAACAGTGGCTATAGATGTAGAGTTCAAGATAGACATGTGAACGACTTGAATTTGCACATGAGTATTCTAAGAGTTTGCACATGATTACACTACTTTGGAATTGTTCACATGACTATTTATACTCCTCCGTACCCCAATCAATACTCAAGGATCTAGACAAGTTATGTTATTGTACATGATATCACATGAAGGCCCATAAATGGGTGCACATAAATGTATACATGGGGCCTCTGTGAACATGAGAGTACATGAATCACAAGAGTGCACATGAATGGTGAAAGTACCAGAGTACATGATGAAAGTGAAACGCACATGACATACTGTAACCCGATGCTCCCGAGGGGGATAACATCTCATGAAGGGATCCATATAGTACCAATCCGTGTTAACAATGTGACAACATCAAGTAAAGTAATCTAGAGCATAAATGTAAATCCTATCAAGTATGAAACGGTCAGAGAATATACTCGCCTGGTATCCTGAGTATCCGATGAATATATATGTCTAGACAGAGTTGAGTCCTAAACAGAGTAACACAGGTCACAACATGTCCAAAATGGTAATATTGAATATCACAATGCATTCTATACGATTTCTAGGTCATCTAGGTCAAAGTCAACTCTTGGTCAACTCTAGTCAACTACATTAGTCAAACTAGGTCAACCTTGTCCAATCAAGTCTCACTAAGCCTAACCAAGCCTAGGCTAGCACTCACACATAATTTCAAAGCTACACAAGTAATCACACACATTACATATATAGGTACATATATATACTCAATGTATATAGGCATACACATAGGAAATTATATATAGGCTATCATGTATAGGCTAATATACACTAGGATACTAGGCTAACATGTATACATATACCAACCTATCTACATACATATATTATATTAACAAATATATTCTATATGTATATTAGAGAGAGTGTGAGATGGTGTATAGTGTGCGTGACAGTATATGTGTGTGTGTGTGTGTGGTTTTCAGTCAACTGTGTGAATATATGTTCTCAGGTGTTGTCAACAGTGTACATGTGTGTGTATGTGTGTGTCAACTGTTTGTGTGTGTGTGTGAGAGAGGAGAGTGATAGTGAGGGTGACATGGAGTGTGTGTGTGTGTCAGTGCACAATGTGACAGGTTGTGTATGTGTGTGTGTGTGTGTCAGGTTTTAGTATAGCAGTAAATCATGTTTTAGTTAAACAGTGATATATATATGTGTGTGTGTGTAAATATAGATGGGAGTGACATGGGTGTGTGTGTGTGTGTACCAAGTTTTTAGTCAATAGCAGTGAACATGGGTTCTCAGGTTTCAGGTTTTAGTGTAACAGTAAATATATGTATGTGTGCATATAGATAGATGGGAGTGGCATAGAGTGTTCTCAGATTTTGTGTGTGCAGCAGTGGTAGGGTGACAGGACATGTTATCATGTTATCTCATTCAACAACACACATATGTATAGGTAAAACCCTATGCTATATCTCCATCCAGTTTTCGAGTTTCAGTGAGTATCAGGACTTCAAAATCAAACCAAATAGCAAAATAAAACCCACACATACAACCTAAACATGAATCATCATCTATCAGTCATGTTATCACCTGACATTAACATTGAATATCAAAATCGAGTCTAAGAAACTCAGTTTAACAGCTAATACCCGATTTCAGTTTAGCCCCAATATCAATATACCCAAATTAGAATGAAATTCAACTAATCATGAAATTCGTGTGTACACAGGTGTCACACATGTGCATACGTGTCTCGGTGGGGTGTTCGTGTCCTATCAAGTGGACACGAGCGTGTTCAATCAATTTAAACACACATAGTGCACACTGTGTACCAGAATCATCGGGCAGTAGGTTCGTGTCATCGTGGACACGACACACGACACTTCAGTCCTCGTGCTCGTCTCAGAGGGTAGAGGGGGTGTAGTGCTACGTGTCTAGTAGCCTGACACAATACCACGACACGTGTAGGCATGACACAGTGCACGTATCAGTTGGGGGTTTTCGCGTGTGTGTGTGCGTGTATGGTTCAATGCAGTGGCTAGCACGTGTCCGACTCGACACAATATGACCTGACACTTTAGGGGTATCGTGTCAGTCACTAGCCCTAGCCACACACCAGATTTTGTGTCCCCAAGTGCTGTGTCGTGTCCCACAGAAAACCCGAGCAGCAGGGCATGGGTACGGCTCGCGTGCGAAGCTTGTCCAGTTGCCCGTGGACACGACACAGACACTAAAACACATATATTTCTTTATGAAAATTAAAGTATACACTTAGATCTACAAATTTGTTCAAATAGTTTTGGAAAAATAGAAATAAAATCTCTCTTGGGTATTTCATCAAACACCTACACATAAGTTATGATACGTGTCCGATACGGACACCAAATTGACACGAATTTTCTCTAAAATTTTCCTACAGGTAGGGGACACCTAGATGGATGCATCTATGGAATAAAATCAGGGTTTTAGGGAAATTTGCAGGAATTACATATAAGGATCCAATCTCCAAGAAAAAGCCCCAAATAGCAAAGCCTCCTTCTTCAAGCTATGTCCCAATGAGCTCTCCTCCTTGTAAGCTAGCCTTCTTCTCCTTCTACTCCAGATTTAAATTCCAATCAAAAGGTTGGGATCAATTTGGCGGAGAAATGATGAAAGAGGAAAGAAATTAGGGTTTTCCTAAAGGAAAGTTTCTAAAAGAGGCAAGTGTGTGTGAGGAGACATTAAATAGGCTGAATTTAGGTTAGGAATGGGCTGTGGTGGCCGGCCATATAGGGGTCTAGGGTTAGGGTTTCATGTAAATGGGCTTGAGCCTAAATTCATAAGCTAGCTAGAACAACCCCTTAGCAATAAGTCCAAAATACCTATTTCTCCCAATCCTCTCATGAACCCTAGCCACACCTAAGTCAACTAAGTCTAACTTAAGTCACATTAGGGTCCCACATCATGCTAACTAAGTCACTAAAGTCAAAGTGAAACTCTAGGCTAGTCTCTAAAGTCACAACTAGCAAAAGTCAAAAATCACAACACCAATGCAATAATCAATAAAATAATTCACAAAAATTAAAATGACCAAAATACCCTCAAGACTAAAATATGGTAGTGATACTTAGTCCTCACCAGAAGCGCAGAAAGCATGGGTCCACCCCAATTTGTTTGTTTAAACTGCCTCTTACAGAGAAGATTGGGATTAAATCATGAATGATATCATATCAGATTGATTTAAATCTTAGATGAGAATCCCAAGATTCTTTAGTTATGTCTTAATTTAAATCATGAGGATCAATTAGACTCCAAATCTAAGATGAAATCCCAAGATTTACTCGGCTGTATCCGAGCAAGCAAATCGGCATGCGCCACGTGTCACCTCCTTCGGTTATGATTATAACCACCAGAGATCTCGTTTGAGGGAAATCTCGATGTCCGCCACATATCAGCATCATAGAAGCCCGTACCTTACAATGATGGCAGATTCTTTCATATCTCAGAAATCCTAATGCACATCGTATATGTGCTCGGTTCTCTATAAGTAGGAGTTCTTCTTCCACCAAAGGGGGACAAAAAAAGAAGAAGGAACATTGACAATCGACAATCTTCAAAGGAGCAGCGATCTCCATCCACGAAGAGTCGACCACCCTCCTCCACCTATCAACCAAAGAACCAACCAACCAACCACCTTTAAGGGATCTTTTCATCCAGACAGCCTCTCGATTCGGTGACCCCAGAGTCTCATCAAAGGCGCCAGAAAACCATAGCAAGGTTGATTTGTCGTCAGATCGTCAACGGAGTAAAGAAGTCGCTGCAGTGCTCGATCTCCATCGTCACACTTTCCCAGAAATCTCTTCTCCCTATACTTAGAATATCCTGTTTAGGACTTCCTTCTTTGTACACAGATACCTTATACGTTCAATAAAGCAAAAAGTTTGTTGAACCTTTCGTTACGTCGAACAAAGGTGACTTTGGCTATCAATGTCAAAGGTAAAGAAGCTCTAGCCGTCAATATAGGTCAATCAACACCTGCTCCAACGACACCACCACAGATAGCACCTTGTCCATAAGAAGAATACTCCTTCGACGAGGAAGATGTCATCAGCATCTTCGATTACTTGATCAAAAGCAATAAACTCCAGCTGCCGGACACAAAACAGCTAGAGGAAGTAGCTAAAACTGACCACCCTAAATATTGTGTCTACTACAGGTTTATCGGACATCCAACTCGAGCATGCTATGTGCTCAAAGGCAAGGTCCAAGAGATGGTCAATTCCGGTGCAATCACTCTCCAGCAGGACGAAAAGACTGTGACGGCTAACGTCGTCTCTCTACAGTTTGATGATTTCCTTGCTCAACTTGTACAGGACGGTGTTGTCCCCATCCCGAGAACTACTCTAGAGATTGTAAATCTCCCACCTGTACGTACTGATGGTCTTGTTCCTCTGTCTACCGATAAAGAAAAAATTATGTGGATCCATCCTGACTTGGTGGTTGACTTTGAAGCATCTTCTTTCGCCACAATGTCTAAAATGGTGACCAAGTACAAGTCATGTAATATGACTTCATTGGGTGAACATCGTCTTCTGTCCTTTAACTGCTACCTTCATTTCAGCGACTAGATTCTTCTTCTTCTTCTGAAAGAACACTGCCAAAGCCAGAGGCCAAATATCAACTAGCTTTTCATCTATATAGTCCATAGTCCTGTTAACTAATGATAAAGATGGGATATGATTTACAGAAGGCCCGGGCCTGAATCGTGGAAAAGGATCTCCGATGCCTCTTTTTCTATGCCTCTTACACAACCAATCTCGTGTTGGCTTGGGTTTCTGGACGGACTCTTCATCCTGCTAGAAGAAACATTCTAAAAACAAGAGCTGTACGAAGAATTGTAACACGGTGTCTTTCGAACCTGTATTCGAAGAAGAAGCCTTAACTGGTACCAGGTTTGGGAGACTTTACTTGCGAGATTACTCAGAAGGTCAAGGGAACCCTGCTCCAACTCCAGAGGCTATTCCAGCACATTTTTCCCCACTGTGAATATTTCATCCGCTTCATCACCTTTAGTGGAACCGACTCCTCCCAAACCGACAACAGCAAACAAGGAAAAATAGTCAGCCCATTTTGATAAGGTATTGAAGAAGACTCCACCTCTTGGACTGAAGAAGCCATATAACTTTGATATATTAGCTCAACTGGCTAATATCCTAGCAAGATTATCAATCTTTGAGCTCCTGCGTCTCTCGAGGGAAACTCGAGAAACATTGAGTGAAGTATTTATGCAAGCTGATACTTGTCTGACACTCCTCAAGAAGCCAAAGGAAGAACCTGTAACTTGCTTTCATTGTCATAGTGTGATGGAGATGATGCCAAACATCACTTTTATGCAAGATGATATGTTGATGGAAGATAACCGACATGATCGACCTCTCTACTTCACGGGATATATCGACACCATAAAAGTTGATCACATCTTGATCGACCCTGGGTCTGTACTCAGTATCATGCCGAAGACTCTACTGGATGCATTGAAGATCCCTGTGCATAATCTTTCTACAACTATCATGACGATCCTGGGATTTAATTCAGGTAGAAGTTAACCCCTAGGGAAGATTCGTCTGAAAGTTCAAATTGGCAATCTTTGCACAAAGGTTACTTTCTATGTGATGGACAATCATGGCTCCTATAATGCTTTGCTGGGAAGACCATTTCTGCATGAGCATAACATTGTGCCATCCACTCTCCACCAATGCTTCAAGTATGTGGATGTTAATGGAGAAGTCCAGAAGGAAGTAGCTGATCTAAATTCTTTCAGAGGCATCGAAGCATATTGTACTGATTCCCGGATGTACAAGGATGAGTTCAGGAAGGTTGTACTGGCTCTGGATACTGAAGAAGATCAGAGAGACACCTCAGATGACGTTCTCGTGATTTCATTCAAAGGACGTACTTCTCGTCCTCAATCTTCTCAAACGTTAAACATCCTATCTTTCCTCTCATAAGAAGCAGTCTCCTGTTAGAAAGATGGAACAAAGGGAGCTCACCTCTTCTAAGCGACTTGCTATCGACCTTCATCGTAACAAACCTCCTCCTCCTCTCCTCTTTCTTCTTCTCCTACTCTAGTTATCAATCTGACTAAGCCTTCTGCTAAGGCTAAGAATCCTAGTTGTAAATGATGATGTACAAATCAATAAAATAGCATCTCCTTTGCAGTATACTGATATCTTTTATTATACTCGATGTTATTTAGAAATATTAGATAATTTTAAACCACTTATAATAGGAGCAGTTCAATCTCTCCAAAATGAAGTATTGCTCGAACCAGTACAAGATTCCTTCTTCCTCGTTCCTTCCAGAAAAAAGGATGAACTTCTTATACTTTTTAGTAAAGGAACATAGCAAGAGACCACACACGATAGCGAGGATGAAAATGACGATAATGGAAGACTACAACTACGTCATTATAGTCAACAATCAAAAGAAATCATTCAAAAGATGGGCTATAATTTTAAAACTGGTCTTAATGGCGGTAGAGGAAGACGAACTCCCATTCGTACCCCTGCTCCAAAAGGAAAGGCATTACAATATTACAACAAGACAAAGCGTGGGTTGGGTTATATTTCGCCGGTTGTAACTCCAGAAGCCTCCGAGTCTGACAAAGAAGAGCGATCTAATTCTTCTGACTCCATATCGTGGGATTTTGACACTAGCGTCAGACACGTACATCGAGTGATACTATCTTCTAATATGGTGTATGCCGAGTTCTCAGAGGATGACGTTGTTGAAGCTCCTGAAGTAGATCCTTGAGCATAAAGGATGGACACTCAGTAGGAACTTTGTTTCGAACAACGAGAAGCACCTACAGAAGATCAATTAATTCAGGTCAATGTTGGAGAAGAAGGTTCGCCTAGGCCAATCTTCATCAGAAAAAGCCTCCCAGAGGCGGATAAACAAGAACTAATTTAGCTTATTCCGGGAATATATTGATGTCTTCGCTTGGAGTTATAAAGATATGCCAAGATTGGATCCTCAGATCGTTACCCATAGACTCCACATTCGGCCTGACATGATGAATGCCATAGAGACTGAAGTTAGGAAATTTATCGCTTGTGGCTTTGTTAGAGAAGAACAACATCCCGACTGGGTCGCCAATGTTGTCCCAGTTATGAAGAAAATAGGGAAGGTCAGAGTCTGCATTGACTTTAGAGACCTCAACGACGCTTGTCCCAAGGATGAGTTTTCTCTTCCGATCACTGATGTCATGATCGACAATACTTGCGGATTCGAACGAATGTCTTTTATGGATGGATTCTCAGGATGCAATCAAATCAAGATGCATCCAGAAGCTGAGAAACATACATCTTTCCGTACTCCTCTGGGAGTCAATTGCTACACTATCATGCCATTCGATCTTAAAAATGCTGGTGCAACTTATCAGCGGGCTATGAGTACTATCTTCTATGATCATTTACGGAAGAAAGTTGAATGTTATAGTCGATGATATTGCTGTCAAAAGTTGTCTAAAGGAAGACCACATCCAAGACTTGAGAACTATCTTCGATCTAATATGCCAACATTAACTCAAGATGAATCCCACCAAGTCATTCCTGGGAGTCTCTAGTAGCAAATTTCTCAGATTCGTTATTACCTCTAAAGGTATACACGTTGACCCTGAGAAAATCAAAGTCATTCAAGAGATGCGTCCTCTACGCAACTTAAAAGAGCTACGAGGATTCCAAGGACGGCTTGCGTACATCAGGAGATTCATCTCAAATTTCTCTGGACGCTGTAGACCGTTCACTCAACTCAAGAAGAAAGGTGTGTCTTTCATTTAGGACTGAAGAATGCCAGCAAGCATGTAAAGACATAAAGTGATACTTGATGAACCCTCCAGTTCTAGTGCCTCCAGTCTCAGGAATACCCTTCTTGATGTATGTTCGAGCAATGGATCATTCATTGGGTGCCTTACTAGCTCAGAAGAACAAAGAAGGTCATGAGCAAGTTATCTATTATCTCAGCCGTACAATGATCGGGGCTAAACATCGATACAGTCTGGTAGAAAAAAAGTGTCTAGCTTTGATGTTTGATGTTCAGAAAACTAGATATTATATCACATGCCAGACTATCCATGTTATCTCAAGAGTTAACCATCTCCGGGTCGCAATGAAGAAGTCCAGTACACTCAATTCCAGACTTGCTACATGGGCCATATTATTAGCATAATATGATATGGTCTATGTCCCACAAAAGTCTGTTAAGGGTCAAACCTTAGCTGACTTCCTCGCGGCTCTTCCAATTTCGGAGACATCTAAACTCTATGACGAGATTCCGGACGAAACTTTGGAATCCAACATGATTTCAGAAGAAATTCTTGCCTGAAGTCTATTCTTTGATGATGCATCCATAATAGGACCAAATGGTGCTATTATTGCTAGAGTTGGAATCATCCTCGTATCGCCAGAAGGATTAGCTATTCAAAGAGCTTATTCTTTAGATGAGTCGTGTTCCAACAATATGGCTGAATACAACGCTCTGTCCATTGGTCTCCAATTGGCTAAACAATTGGATATTGAATATCTTGAAGTATATGGAGACTCTAAACTAATCGTCAATCATGTTAGAGGCACGTATGAAGTTCGGCACTAGGATTTCGTCCTATATCATGAAGCGGCAGTTAGACTGGCTACATCGTTCAAGGGCTTCTTTATTGAACATGTACGTCGGGCATGCAATACGGAGGCTAATACATTGGCTAATCTGGCAGCCGTATTAGTAATCCCAGTGAGAAGGCAATAGATGATTGTCATCACTAACAGAGAGTTATTTTGCATCGAGAATAACTCAAATATTGAGTCCAGCAATTCAGCTGAAATCAACGTCATTAGTGAAGACTAGAGAGCTCATTTCACCGACTTTGTGGTACATGACATCTTACCTAAAGATTCTAAGTAAGCTACAACAATCCGTAGGCAATCACTCTGATTTTATTACAATCATACCTCCAAGACCCTCTATCGACAAATATTTGGTGGTCTACTCTTACGCTGTCTTGCGGGAGATAAGCAAAACAAATACTACGTGAAGCTCACGATGGTGTATGTGGTGCACATCAGCCCGGTACTAAGTTACAAGATCGTATCCGACGTACGGTCTACTATTGGCCCACTATGGTATCAGATGCCATTGAATATGCAAGGAAATGTCGAGCCTGTCAAATCCATGCAGATTTCATCCATCAACCTGTCAAAGTTCCTTCATCCCGACTGCCGCATCATGGCCCTTTGAAGCTTGGGGAATGGATGGCATTGGTCCTATCAATCCACCGTCATCTAGAGGACATCAGTTTATACTAGCTATAACCGATTACTTCTCGAAATAGGCGGAAGCCATACCTTTATCTGAAGTCAAGACTAGCAGCGTCATCAACTTTATCAAACATCATGTGATATACAGATTCAGTATTCCTCGACAAATCATTCATGAGAATAACCACAATTCATCAGTTAGAAGTTTACTCAGTTTTGTGATGATAACATAATCTAAAATGTTGCTTCCATGACCTACAATCCTGCAGCTAATGGTCTGGCTGAAGCATTCAACAAAACTATCATCAAGCTTCTCAAGAAATTTATTTCTACCAATAAGAGAAAGTGGAGTGAAAAGCTTGGAGAATGTCTATGGGCTTATTGTACTACTATACGCACTCCAACTGGTTGTACACCTTTCTCTTTGGTGTATGGATGCGAAGCTGTCCGACCATTAGAAATTCAAATCCTCCCCTTAAGAATTACAATTGCCAATGAACTAACGACGGAGAACAATGATCGTCTTCGACTTCAGGAGCTTGAACCGCTGGACAAGAAACGGTTACTAGCTCAACAACATATTGAACTATATCAGGCCCGTATCTCAAAAGATTTCAACCATAAGGTCAAAGTACGAGCATTCCAAAATAGCGAATTAGACCTTACTGTCAGACGTCCTATGACTATGACACATATGAGCAAGGGCAAATTCGAAGCAAAGTGGGAAGGTCCTTATGTTGTAAGCAAGGTTTTCTCAAACGGAGCTTACAAATTGACCGGGATAGGACGGTCGAGTGGCTGTGATGCCTATCAACTGGCAAATTTTTGAAGAAATATTATGTTTGAAAAATTGTATGAGATATCAATATTGTACATGATTCAAATCTTTGAGTTATTATCTTTCATTTACTCTTCTGTAAAGACAATTATACATAATAATTTCTCGAAATCAGAGTCTAGTCATGTCCTCATCACCTTCTGAACAGACTCGATTTCCTGAAGTATGTTATGTACACTTACTTCTGAACATATTCCTATATCTCCTTCTTGGACTCCAACAGACCAAGAATAATCTACGAATGAAGAATCATGTCCTCATTACCTCTGAACACTATCATTAGTTCATACCCGTCTGTCACGCATACATATACCTCTGAGAAAATAACCACAACAAAAATAATATCATCATTTTCTATTATGTTCCTATTACCTCTGAACAGATATGATAGTTGATGTTGTTCTTTCAGAGAATGTGTTATTATACATTACTACTGAATACATTCTCAAAACCAAACAAAATCAGTGTTCATTCAAAATACAAGAAATTCATAAAGTTCATTACATTCCTCAAAATGTGACAAACAAAAGAAGATGGAAAGGCAAAAGAAAGATGCAAAGTGTCATGGTGGGGTGCTAAGGGCCATGATATGTGTCTTTAGTCCTGCAATACGTCTTTTTCGGTCATCCTGATCCGGCAAGGATGTTTCCCGCAGCCACAGTCCTTCTTTCCTGCTCTGACATGAGTCTCAGAATAGGGGCACAGTGATTCACTTCAGCTTCTCGAGATACATTCAGAGTTTGTAATTGCTGCTCCAGTTCTCTCAGCCTCTGGCGTTTCTCGTCCAACTGCTTCTCATGATCAGATCGTTTTGCTACAAGGGACTCCAACTCGGCACGAAGCCTATCCGCGTCTTTCTTTAGGGCACTCATTATGTCATCATTAAGAATAATTGCTGTCTCAGTTTGTTCTTTTAACTGAGTCAATTGACTCTCTTTTTCAGCCATTTCATTCAATTTTTTATGAAAAGAAGCATTGGTTTGAACGACTTCGTGGGTCAAACATCCGATATTCAACTGCCACAAGGGATTCGAAATCACCCTTCTTCAAAGCCTGAAGAGTAGTGATGGGTTCTTGCAAGCTAGCAACCAGCTAATCTAGGGCATCCGCTCTTGCATTTTCACCTGTCTCTCGGATGACGGTTATCAAAGCTGAAGCTGTATTCCGTAGAGCATTAAAAGATAAATCTGTGGCTAGGGCTACTCTCACCAAGCTTTGCAGGCAAGTATAGAAGGATGCTACAAGCCCATCTGCTACCCCGCATACTAGGTCACGGCCATCTGGAGTCACAGCTATATCTTTAAAACTGACTCCTACAGGAACTGGAACACTCGGAACTGTGATAGCGACGGTTGTAGGATTTGTCAAAGGAAGTGGCATAGGAGGTTGCAGAAGCACTCTCATTGATGGTGAAACAAAATCAGTAGAGGCAGCTGAAGTAGGCCTACTTTTGCTGCTTCCGGCGTCAGAGCCACCGGAAGTAAAGCGAATGTCTCCAGCTTCCAAATCACCAGTGATCAAGAGCGACCCCAGTTTCAGCTTGACCACTTCGACGTTTAGAGATGACAGTTTCTTGAACAGGTTATTAATGACTAGGAGGCTCTTCCTCATCAGAAACCTCGGTGTTCACATTATCCTCGGATTCCTCAGGGGTTTTGTCGTCTTCATTAGAACTCTCCTCGTCATCGACCTCAGGTTTATCACATCCTTCGGTCTCGGGCATAGGATCTTTAGATCCCCATCTACAACTTCTTCACCTTCTAGTGCTTGAGGGACTTCTTCATCCTCTTCTGGGATAGGACTGGTAATACCGTCAAGCATAGGCGAATCGCGATCTGGATATTCGGATAGTATGGGTCATTCGAGTTCCTCAGCATCGGACTTGAGATTTCTGGCATCTTCAATCCCGGGTGGATGATACTCCATAATTTGTCTCTCAGGGTTAACTTCACCCTCAACTTTGGGGTCAAGATTCTCCTTGCATGTTTGTTGTTTGTCAGGGTTTATTGCACCCTTAGCTTCAATGTCAAGGGTTTGATCTCCCTCTGCTCTGGTTTTAGGGTCATCAATAGTTCCTAGTCTCAGTCAGTACTATAGAAGATACTGGTTCTTTTTGCAATCTAGATGATAAGCCCTCTCCAGCGTCAAAAATATTGGTACCCAATGCATCATCTAGTGTACGGTCACCTTCAAAGACAACCGACCGTTTGGCGATGTCCAAAATTTTGGTACCCAATGCATCATCTAGTGCCAAAAGGTCCGACCGTAGTCGTCTTCTTCTTCATAACAGGTTCGATATGTCCAAAAGGGACATGATCGGGGGCAGAAGGGCTGATAGATGTTTGCCATTAAATATCAAAACAAAAATTACAGAGAAACTCGATTTGATTGTAAACTTTAAAAGTACAAAAGTGAGCCTAGAAAGAAATCCTAGGAAACTAATCTAAGTACAATTGTTTTTTATTCTGGGGTTTGACGATGGAGGCTCGAAAAAGTGTTGCAACTCTGCCTTACTCCTTGGACTATTAGTCACAGTCTTTGCTCTTGAAGAAATTTGCCAGCCTTTTGATTGCCAACCTTTAGCATGGGTGTGGTACCCTACTATTTATAGTGATTCCAGCATAAAGCAAATTTTGGGCTACATAGAGGGCCACGTGGCCACGTGTCTGTAACAACACATGAAGACTCGATCTTGGGTTGCCAGCTGGTGGGGGTTGTTGAGATTTCTTTGTTCTAGCAAATCTGGGTGGTTGAGACTTGGTCAAATTGCCATGTGTCCCTCCCACAAAGTATAGCCTGAATCATTTTGGCCGCATAGTGGCCTTAGGAGCCTTTCTTCTACGGCTCGACTTTGCTTGGCCGCATGGGGTATTCGAGAACCTTGCTTCTGTGGCTTGGTTTCACTTGGCCGTATGGGATCTTCTAGAGCCTTGCTAAAGCGTCTTGGTTTCACTTGGCCGTATGGGGTCTTCGAGAGCGTTGCTTCTGCGGCTCGAGTTTTCTTAGCCACATGGGGCCTTCGAGAGCCTTATTTCCGTAGCTTGGGTTTTCTTAGCCGTATGGGATCTTCGAGAGCCTTGCTTCTACAGCTCGAGTTTTCTTAGCCACATGGGGTCTGCAGGAGCACTCCTTCTGCGGCTTTGTTTCACTTGGCTGCATGGGATCTTTGAGAGCCTTCTCTCTGCGTCTTGGTTTCTCTTGGCCGCATGGAATGATGATCCGTACAAACTCCATCTTTTCCATGCTTCTACAAGACCCCCTTCAAAGTTTTCAAATTGCAAATTTGGAATACTTTGAATAAGAAGCATGGAGACATTCATAAAATGTTAAGCCGTAGGGAAGCTTCGAGCCGCTGGAAGATTTCGATCTACAGGGAATTTTTGAGCCGCAGAGAGACTCTGCCCAGCTGTCACTGCTGCATTTAATGTTCGAATTTGCTTTTTAGATTTGGGCTCTCTTTTAAGATAAAGGTGACGGTTACTAAGGATAAAATTCGAAAGGTCATCATTATCTTTAAATGCCACGATAACCGAAGCGGCGCCTATCCATTTACCCTTCTTGGTGGACTATAAATATATAGGTCGTATGGCAGCGAGAGAATTCCTAATGCTTTCTCTTTTCGTTCTCTTCTCTTCCAACATCCTTTTCTGCTCCCGATCAGCCATGGCCCCCGAAGCCTCCAAGTTGACCGGCATTGCTAACAGAGGAAAGGGGTTTACCTCTTCGTCGATAGTTGCAGACTCGTTCTCTGCTCATCCTGACGTACAGCCTCATATCCATGGTAAGGATGGTGGAAGAATGAGTGCTTTGAACTCAAATGTCCATGTCGTATGCTTTATGTGCGGGCCAGTCATATATCATCGCTGTGCTTTGGCTTCAACTTCTTTAGTGCACAGTTAGCCTTCATGGGACATGTGCCGCATGTGCTCTGTGTGGTTGGTCCCAATGGATTGAGCCACGTAGATTCCACCCGACTGAGCCGAATGAGCTCTCCCTGATCTGGTCTGCGTGTGTTATATTATGACTGGGCCACATGAACTAATCAGAAACCCATTCACTTTATTTTCTTCTGACCGCTGACCACTTTTTCCCCTTTTTATATTTTATAGGGATCTGGCTAGCAAATTTCTCCTGGACCGGTATCGACGATTTTGGATATAGTAAAGATGCAACATTTTGACACACACATCCGACAACTCAGAACTCTCCATGCTTCGGAATGATTTTCCTCAGATGGTAGGAAGAACCTTTATACATCAAAAAGTCGGACGGTGGTTAGGCGTCAGTCGTGAAAGTCCTATTTTCATGGCTCCCCAAGTAGGTAAAAGCAACACTAGGGATGTTGTTTTGAAGGTATGGCCACTTGGAGGAATGGGCCTAGGACGTCCGCAATACGGAGGGGGAAAGTTAACGCTTGTAGATGCTTTTAGCATGCTATATTTGCCCTCCTCTATGTGGCTTCTCGAAGGTTCAACAGCCTTGTTTGCATTTCAACAGTAAAATATGACTCCTTTCGTAGGCTACGAAACTTCCTTTTGACGAAGGCGTGGTGCTGCCAAACTTACCTAAAAAGCTGAATATCGATCGCCCCACTGTGCCGCTTGAGGCGATACTCATGGTGCTATGTATTACTGATGAGTAGTGGATTTTCCTTCTTTTCTGGAGATGTAGCCCCACCAATGTAGTTGATGTTTACTTGAAATAAAGAGATACATTTTCTCCATTCTTTGGCTTATGATGTCTGAAGTGCTTGTACTAGGGGACCTAATATAGCAATTGTGGTTGGTAGAGGACATCCCACTAGGGAATTTTTTTTGACCTATTACCCTTTTGTGCATCTAGAAATACGAGCAATAGATTTGAACAATTTTTGTGGACCTATTACCCTTTTGCGCATTGGTGGTGCGGGTAATAGATTAGAATGATTTTTGTAGACCTACTACCCTTTTGCGCACTGGTGGTGTGGGTAATAGATTAGAATGATTTTTGTGGACCTACTACCCTTTTGCGCACTGGTGGTGCGGGTAATAGATTAGAATAATTTTGTGGACCTATTACCCTTTTGCGCACTGGTGGTACGGGTAATAGATTCGAAACAAAACCTAACAGAGGTAATATGGACATGTTAGGTTCTGTGACCTTAACACCGTAATTTTATCTCGAGTTGGGTACAGGTGTTAAGTTAGGAGATTATTTATATCAGAGGTAATATGGATGTGACATACGATAATCATGAATAATTTTTTTGTGGACCTATTACCCTTTTGAGCACTGGTGGTGCGGATAATAGATTTGAAACAAAACCTAATAGAGGTAATATGGACGTGATAGGTTCTGTGGTCTTAACACCATGATTTTCTCCTAAATTGGGTACACATGTTAAGTTAAGAAACTATCGGTATCAGAGGTAATATGGACATGACACACGATAATCAGGACCAAGAAGTTTGCTCAGAGACGACTGTAGGAGCGTAAAAAGTGCTTCACAAGAAGGGTCAAAGTGATAGTCCAGTCTACTCAAATTCATCCCCTTTATGCCAAGGAGAGGCTAATCACTTTACGCCTAAGCAGGCTGATCATTTTACGCTTGGGTCTACACCTATGATTTTACGCCAAGGATAGAGCAGCCTCTTTTACGCTGGACAAAGCTGTCAAATCTTGCATTTAATGCAAACTCTGACATGAAGATATTAATGATGGCATTTACCACAGAATTCAATGGAATTTGTCTTATACAAAGACCATTGTTGTCGTTTATGGGAATCGAGCTACTTTACGCTCACTGTATGGTTTCTTTTACGCACGGAGTTTTACATGAGTTCTTACGCTCCTAAAACAATGTGTGCGTAAAGTCTATTTGAGCCATTTTACGCTCAAGGTTATTCAATAACCACTTTACGCGGGAGACCTATGACAGAGTTATTTTACGCTCATCTTACTGCTTTACGCCCAGAGGATGTTGGGGCTATTTTTACGCCCTATTCTTTCTGGCCGGTTTGGAACGTGGTTTGCCTACATGGCCTTCATGTCACATATTTCGAAGAACGTGTGTACATGTATCCTATTCTTACTGAAATAATGGGATGCGTGTCAACGTATGCAAAGGATGACTTTGATCATGGGTGGCAGTTGTTAGCGTAAAGACAGATTTTGATGCTCTTTTACGCACAGAAGCCCCAGTCTATAAATAGACTCATTTTTCTCAAGAGAAAAAAGAGGAAAGAGGACAGAGAGAGACATGAGAGAATACAGAGATCATAACTTCGAGATTTTGATTCTCCAGAGCATTCTTCTTCAACTTTTCTTTCAGAACAGAGTGAAGCAAAGCAGAAAGCATTCGGCCTCGCCATCAGTGCCCAAGTGCGTCGATACCTTTCTGGTGACTTAGTTCTTCCAAGTTGTTCTACTTCAAGCAGTGATCTTTATCATCATCGTATGGTCCAAGGAACAAAGTGATCATTTACAGATCAGACTTCCATAGCAATACTTTTCCAGAATCAAATTTGTACTTCTTGTACTTTTTCTCGTTTTATTTTCAAAATCCAACCTTTGTTTGGCAATTTTGTTAAGTGAAATAAAATGGCGACTCTGCTGGGGACGACCTTCTTCTCTAACGAGGAGGCGATTGCTCAATATGATGATGTTTCGGTCGGTTCGACCAAGAAGACTCTGGTTGTACACTTCGACCAGACTGCCTACGAAGAAATGCTCCGAACTGGGGGTGGTTCTCGCCACTCCAATGTTCAAAAGTCTCGCAAAGCACGAAAAGTTTGGATTCCCAAATCTAAAGTGGTTTTTGATCTCTCTGTTGCTTCTGATGACAAGGGAATTCTTCCCACTCCTGTCGTAGGGGCTCCCGTTCGTAACGAGGCAGTCCTTACTTCAGAGTTGCACTTAAAGTGTGACGATTTATCTTCCGTTTGTAACGGTGAAGATAATCAGGTTTCACGCCCACTGCGTAAGAATCAAGTTTTATGCTCAGTGGGTAAGAACCAAATTTTACGCTCAGTACATAAGAATGAATCTCCCATTCGTAATGGGACAGACTCTAAAGTTTATGCTTCTGAGTGTAAGAACCAGTCTCCCGTCGGTGACGTGGTAGGCTCAAATAAATTACGCTCCTCGTGTAAAGCAAAATCTTCCGTCTGTGACGTGGTAGATAATCAATTTTTATGCTCCACGCGTAAAGGTAAGTCTCATGTCTTTGACAGTGTAGATAAAATTCATAACGATGTTTGCACATCTAATGTGAATGTACCTAAACGTGTGCAGCATAAAAATGTCGTTGGTAAAGCTTCTATCCTACACCAACAACCTTCTTATACTGCTTTACGCAAAGTACCAAACTTATAAATTACACGCCAAGAAAATGGAGTCCTTCGTGCTAAATCTCAAGCTTTACGCACACAACTCCAAACGCGTAAAAATGTACAGTTTGGTTCTGCGAATGCAGCCAGTAATCTTTTTATACACAAGAGACTAAACGTTTTTCTACCCCAAATATAATAAAGAAGAATACTCCATCTGTTCCTTCTGATTTACGTGAATTGCTAATGCAAAAACGTAAGAACAGACAATCCCCGGTAATATTCTCCCAAGAAAAACATCATTGTGAATATCACCAAGTTGTGATCAACTGTTGTTGTTCGGCTTCAAAACGGTCAGTTTTTTATCGTTTAAGTTTTAACTCGCCTCAACATCAAGCTGAAGACCAAGAACATGAGCTGTCATATGTGTCAGTCAACATGGCATCTCATACTAACAGAGGACGACATCCAAGAAGGAATATGTCCCAAACCCCAGGTCAACAACAGTTCAACAGGCTTCTTGATTCCTTTGAAGGAGTATATCAGAATACTCGATCAAGAAGACAAAGACAATTGCAGACTTCTGATTCAGAAGCTGGGGGTACTCAATCTTTTGAGTCTGATACCGATAGTGTGGATTCATACTTCTATACTAATCCCTCTGTATATTCAAGAGAGGTTGAATCCTACGCTGTTGGAGATGAACCAGAGACGTCATCTTCTAATACGGAACAACGTCTCACTGCAGTGGAGCAATCATTGAAAGACATGCTTAACATGGTGCAAAGCATGCATCAGATAATTTTGAATCAGCAAACTGCTCAACCTACAGTAATAACTCCGGTACCAGTAGCAGCACAAACTCAAGCTAGTCAAGGGGCTGATATACCTTTGAATGTTCAAGAGCCTGCTGTTAATCAAAATTCTCCATCTCCAGATCCCATCATTCCAGAAGATGTACCACCTCCAGTGGGGTTACGGTACATCCAACGACTATTCAATCAAATGTGTTTCCTCAAACCAGCGAAGCCATTTAAGCAGTACGTGAAATCAAAGCACAGTTTGAAGTTTTGAGGTACAAAGATCAGCTCCAGAGGTTAAGGATTAAGCAACCTTATCCTTCTCATTGGAATGATGTACCCTTTCCACCGAAGTTCAAGCCACAATCCATGGTTTTATTCGATAGAAAAGCATCTCCCAGTCAATATATCAATTACTTTGATATTATGACTATACACTTGCAGAAAAATGATGCTCTTCTCACTCGAGTGTTCATCGGGTGCCTGACGGGTTCAGCTTACGACTGGTATCGTAGCTTACCCGATAACTCTATTTCGTCTTTTGACGAATTCAAGGCAATATTTCTCTCTCGTTTCTATGAAGGAGGTATGGACATGAACATGTCCTCCTTGATAGAAATCAAACAAAAGGAGAAAGAAGATACTCAGACGTTCATTGAACGTTTCCGACAGGCTACTCTAAAGATGCCTCCTGGTATGCCAGATTCAGTGTTGATTGATACATGCAAGATGAATCTGCGGCCATCCATTACTGTCTTCACAGGTTCCCAATTCACAGATTGGGCTTCGTTTATCATAGCAGCAGTTTCTGCCAAGACCAATGGTAGGTTGGCTCGTGAACACGGGATGATTTTCGCTTCAGAAGATAAAGGAAAGAAAAGTAATCCTGGTAATAATCCTGGCAATCGTAATATGAAAGTAAAAGATACTCTTATGGTCAATCTCTCCAAGAATAAAACGACGCCAAATAATCAGGAATCTTCCAGGCCAAAAGTGATATCCCAGGGATATTTCAATGTCTGGTGAAAAGTGGTAAACTTCAGATTCCAGAGCCAAAAAGGCCTAATGAGGTGAATCTGACTGACAATCCCAAATACTGTATCTATCATAGATACATTAATCATCCTACCAGTGCTTGCTATGTCTTAAAAAGAAGATCCAAGAGCTAATAAATGGTGGCGCTATCGCTTTAACCAATGATGACCATACGGTTACGACCAATATGGTTTCTCTTCAGTTCGGGGATTTTCCTCCACAACAAGTCCCAGATGGAATTATCCCAATTCCGAAGGCGACGATGAAGATCGTGAATATCCCGCCTGCCAGGGAAGAAAATACAGGATTGCTGCCGCTCACATTGAAGAATGGTGAAATCATGTGGGTACATCCTGACTTAGTACCTGAATTGGAAAATGAAGGTAAAACTTTAAAATCCCAGAAAGGTAAAAAAGTCAAAACCTGCAACATGATTTCGTATGTTATTCCAAATCCTGATGACTTGGATCATCTATGGGATGGCCTTCCTCTAGAAGATAGACTGAAAGGACTAAACATCTGTCCTCCAAGTCTAGCTCCTTCTACCAAGCTCAAGCTTACTCATCAGCAGTGGCTAGCCATGAATAGTATTCCTTTATACCGGGCACAACAAGTTTTTGCTGCTTATGAAAAAGCTCCAACAGGGATTTCTTCTCGTATCCCGAATCCTTCTCCTCCCTTAACTACAGAGACGTCTATGCTTCATTCTCCTGTAGTTGCAGAGGTTTCTTCCTCTTCCTATGCTGAAACACCTGTCCAAAGCTCACTGCCTATCTACTTGTATAGTCAGTAATCTATCCTTCTCGTGAGGAAGATGGGTTATGACTTTCAAAAGACAGAAGGTTTGAATTATGATAAAGGAATATGTCTTCCTTTACAAATTCAAAATCAGAATTCTACTGCTGGATTGGGTTATGAAGTTCCTCGTAACAACCCTCACAAGAAGAAGGCTAAGGGAAGAAAGACTAAATCCTGTAATATGGTACTTTCTTCTCCTAAGTCTGAAGAAGAAACTTTTGCTGGTACAAGATCTGGGAAAGAGTACCACAAAGATTATGAGGGATCCTCCAAAGAAGCAGAAGATGTAGTAGAAACTCTACCAGTTCAACCTTCTCCTGTTCCTGTTAAACCGTCTGTGGTTGAAAAGGGGAAACAGAAGGCAGTACGCTTTGATACCCCATTGAAGTCTGCTTCCAATCAGGGGGTGGTGATGAAGCCTTACAAGTTTGATATTCTAGCTCAGTTAGCCAATACTCCGACTAGACTATCTATATTTGAACTGCTTCGCCTTTCCAGAGAAAGCAGAGAGACTTTGAGCGAAGCTTTACTTCAAGCAGATTCATGCTTGGCTCAACTCAAGACTCCTGATAATATACCAGTGTCATGTCCGCAATGTCATAGTGTGATGGAAGCAATTCCCAATATCACCTTTACACAAAAGGATATGCTATTGAAACACAACAAGCATGATAGGCCTCTGTGCTACACTGGATATATCGGATCCACTGAAATTGACAGGATTTACATTGATCCTGGGTCTTCAATTAGTATAATTCTTCAGAGTATGCTAAGACCCCTGAGAATTCCTACTAGTGAGCAGACTTACACTAATACTACGATAGTTGGTTTTAACTCTGGCAAGAGCAAACCACTGGGGAAGATTCGTCTGCAGATTCAGATTGGTGATCTTCAAACTATGGTAACTTTCTATGTTATCAACTCGGACGTATCCTACAATATTCTTCTTGGAAGACCGTGGATTCATGAGCACAATATTGTGCCTTCAACTCTTCACCAATGTTTCAAATATGTGGACTCCCAAGGAGTTGTGAAAACTGAGTTTGCTGATATTAATCCGTTCAAGGGTGTCAAAGCCTACTTCTCTGATTCAAGGCTTTATAAACAAGAGCATGTGAAAGATATATCAGACATGGCTGAAGATCAATCATTATCTGAGGATCAGTCTATTAATGAAGATCCGCCAGAGGAGCAACCTTTGAAGATCATAGTCAAAGGACGAATCCAATCCCAACTTGTCAATGATCAACCTTTGATAATCAAGGTTAAAGGAAGAACTCAAACTTCATCTGAGGGATCAATAAATATTCCTGCTAAAAGCCAAGTTCAACCTGTTATGATCAAGGTTAAAGGGCGTACTTCTTGTACGAATGATCCAGAATCACCATTGAGCGTCAATCTTGGCAAATCTACGCAGAAGACGGATGATGGTCCACTGTTGATTAATCCAAAGTGTAGCAATCAGATTATAAATGATGTAAATATTGATCATTCTGTACTGTTTGATATCAATGAAGATTTCCTGTTCGAGTATATGGCTGTCAAGTTTATTGAGAGAATGACTTTATCTTCTGATAATCAAAGTCATCAGTATAAAGATGACATAGAACCGGAAGAAACTTTATACATTGATCATAAGGAGAATTCTTTTCCTCCTTATGTCGATGTCGAACCTTATGCTCAAAAGTTCTTGACATCTTCTCCCTATCTGCTTCCTGTAGCCGTTTCATCACAAGCTTGCGTAAACTTCAGACGTCACGAAGAATCCTATTTCGTGGTCCCATCTGATAAGAAAAACAAGCGTCAAATTGTGTTTAGCCTGGCTAGAAATATCCCTGTTACTCAGACAGATAATCTGAAGGATAAAGATAAAGGAAGAATCCGAATTGACAAATACAGTTAGAATTCTATCAAAATCATCCAGAACATGGGGTATGATTTGAAGACTATGCAAGGTCTTAATCAAGGCAAGGGTAGACGACTACCATTATGCGGTGATCTGTTTTACCAGAAGACTCGTCATGGGTTGGGATATGATCCATCCCACATGTTTAATGACGATATACAAGAAGAATTCTCTTCTAGCTCTTCGCAATCATCAGATTTGGAAGAAATTCTATTCATCGAATCCGATATGTCTCGTTCCTCATATTGTGAATCTGGGCAAATATTCTCAGTCAATATGGTTCAATCCGATGATGAATCAGAATCATTTGAGAATGATCCTTGAGGATGATATTTTCTTTCTTGAAAGATATATTAATTCATTCATTCTTTTATCAATAATGGAGTATATCTTCAATAACACCTGTCTTCTTATTTTCCAGCTATCAAGGTTTGGTTAAGCTGATTACTCATCTCTTTCTTTTATCTTACCAGTTGGTATATGAATTTAGATTCGTTATTTATCATGTTTTTATAACCTCTGTATAAATGTCAAATCTAATTGTTTTTCTATCATGAGTTCTTACATGCTATCACGTCCATATTACCTCTGATAATATTATATACTCGCAAACAGAAATTAATCTTCTATCTTATCAGTCGATTAATTGGATTTATTATTTATCATGTCCTCAAGACCTCTGGATGAATATTAAAACCTATTTGTTTTTTCTATCTGTCATGTCCATTTGACCTCTGCATAGATATTAATCTAATTTTCTATGAGTTCTTACATACTATCACATCCATATTACCTCTGATAGTATTGTATACTCTAAAACAGAAAACAAGATTTCATTTATCGATCATGTCCATATTACATCCAGATAGATACAAATCATTGATCATAGAAGAATCATCATTTTCATTCCCATATCATCAAAAAGTCTATTACATTTCTTAGACTTTCTTACAAGTTATAATGGAAATCTCTTACATTCTTGGATTTTCATTATATACACCAACGGTAACCTAATAGAGATCTATTTCTTCTTTGATCCTCTTTGACGGGTTCGTTGTTGGTGGCAGTTCCTGACTGTCTGAGCTCCAGTGGCAACCAGAACAGCAGGAATCAAACTCTGGTCTTCTCTCTCAGACGAGAGGAGAACCCCAGAGTATGGCAGCCCGAAGGCGTGTTGCTGCCAATACAATTGGTGGATTAGTGGCGGCACCTCAAAGGAGATAGGAATGTATCCAACATTGGGATACGATTCCTAGTTCTGCCGCGAAAGGAACTCTACTACCCGATTTCTTGGGGTAGAGTTGACTCCACCATCCAACTCTCCGTGTATAAAGGCTCTTCCTACCAACAGAGGAAGACCCTTCTATCTCACGAAGAGTTCTGAGTTGTCTGATTTGTGCGTCAAAAGTGCATGAGCTCCCTGATGTTGATGTCAGAAGAACGCTCCTCACAACGTCAAAATCGCCAATGCCGGCTCTGGAAAAGCTGCTCAGCCAAACTTCTGCAAAAAACAAAAAAGAAGAAGTGTTTTAAAAACAGAAGTATTATCAGATGCGTATTAAACGCTAATACAAAAAAAAACAGATCACAAGGTTTTTTATGCTAGTGCTTCAGCAAGGCTTTTTACGCTAGTGCTTCAGCAAGGCTTTTACGTCAGTGATTCAGCAAGGCTTTTACGCCAGCAATCAGCAAGGCCTTTTACGCCAGCGCTTCAACAAGGCTTTTATGCCAGTGCTTCAACAAGGCTTTTACGCCAGTGCTTCAGCGAGTTTTTTTTTCGCTCGTCAAGAATTTACGCTCATTTGAAAGTCAGATATTTGCTTACGATCGGACTTACCATTTGAGTCGAATGGTTTGGCTCTAATGGTAGTTGAATCTGCGTCTAATGACTGGGCATACAAAAGAACACCGTGGGAAAGCTTCGCCATCCTCATTTGTTGGAGAACAACATCACAGAAAGTTATCTTCAGTAGAATGAGTACGAGAATATATGAAACATTCTTGGCTATTTATAAAGGCTGAAGAACTGTTGGGATGAGTCTATTTCGGGAGAAGATCCTATTTAAAGGCTCTCGTAACCATAAGACAGATGCCATGTGTTGGTTTGTTTCTTGGGAATTAACAACCACAGAAGCAGTCAAAGTAAATGTTGAACAGTTGAGATTAACATCAGACTATTTGTAAAAAGGGGGGAGTGGACCCCTACATATAAGAAGAGTCGCAATACATGGAGTTTCATTTTCCCTCTCTTTCGTTGGACTGACGAAGGGAGGTGCCTAACTCACGCATGTTGTGAATTTCGAAGCGACGCATCAGATTTAAAAATGCTTCTGCATCTCCTGAGCCCTCATATGCAGTCGGAGGACCACCGTCGATGCAGCTGAAGACTACTGGAGTTAATCCGAAGCACGCTACAAAGTTACGTACTCGCTCAAAGTCAATCCTAGAGCCCGAAGCCCCTTCATTGTTAATCTCCTTCTTGGGCGCCATGTTACTATGGAGATGAATGACAAAAGTGAAGAATTTCTCTTCATTTATACGGTTAAATAAACTCTCCATATTCCTCATTGGAAACTGTTCATTATAAATGCAAACTCGGGGAAACGAAAAGGCATTCGAAAGTTTCGAAAAAAGAAATTCATTGTGACAATTAAGTGTTGACCGACACTATTGGAAATTACGCCGACGGTTGGACATCCCCACTTTTATGCGGATGGCTGTTGCGTATCCCGAATTTTACGCTGGCAGATCAAATCTCAACTTTTACGCTTCTGTTCAAAGTGTTTCAAATTTTGGAGATATTTGAAAACTTTGAAGGGGGTCTTGTAGGAGCGTAAAAAGTGCTTCACAAGAAGGGTCAAAGTGATAGTCCAGTCTACTCAAATTGATCCCCTTTATGCCAAGGAGAGGCTAATCACTTTACGCCTAAGCAGGCTGATCATTTTACGCTTGGGTCTACACCTATGATTTTATGCCAAGGACAGAGCAGCCTCTTTTACGCTGGACAAAGCTGTCAAATCTTGCATTTAATGCCAACTCTGACATGAAGATATTAATGATGGCATTTACCACAGAATTCAATGGAATTTGTCTTATACAAAGACCATTGTTGTCGTTTATGGGAATCGAGCTACTTTACGCTCATTGTATGGTTTCTTTTACGCACGGAGTTTTACATGAGTTCTTACGCTCATAAAACAATGTGTGCGTAAAGTCTATTTAAGCCATTTTACGCTCAAGGTTATTCAATAACCACTTTACGCGGGAGACCTATGACAGAGCTATTTTATGCTCATCTTACTGCTTTACGCCCAGAGGATGTTGGGGCTATTTTTACGCCCTATTCTTTCTGGCCGGTTTGGAACGTGGTTTGCCTACATGGCCTTCATGTCACATATTTCGAAGAACGTGTGTACATGTATCCTATTCTTACTGAAATGATGGGACGCGTGTCAACGTATGCAAAGGATGACTTTGATCATGGGTGGCAGTTGTTAGCGTAAAGACAGATTTTGATGCTCTTTTACGCACAGAAGCCCCAGTCTATAAATAGACTCATTTTTCTCAAGAGAAAAAAGAGAAAAGAGGACAGAGAGAGACATGAGAGAATACAGAGATCATAACTTCGAGATTTTGATTCTCCAGAGCATTCTTCTTCAACTTTTCTTTCAGAACAGAGTGAAGCAAAGCAGGAAAGCATTCGGCTTCGCCATCAGTGCCCAAGTGCGTCGATACCTTTCTGGTGACTTAGTTCTTCCATGTTGTTCTACTTCAAGCAGTGATCTTCATCATCATCGTATGGTCCAAGGAACAAAGTGATCATTTACAGATCAGACTTCCATAGCAATACTTTCCCAGAATCATATTTGTACCTTTTGTACTTTTTCTCGTTTTATTTTCAAAATCCAACCTTTGTTTGGCAATTTTGTTAAGTGAAACAACGACAAAAAGCCTGGTAAACCCCGGCATGGTAAAGCATCAGGGTGGAAGTTCAGAGGTATTTAGTATACATGACTTGTCACCTAGGGGGATGCAATGTGAATCCACTCAGAGCTAATAGAGTATTAGTTCAGAGGTACTTGGTGTACATAACTCGACAGTCTGGGTGATTTGGTAGTTTGAGGAAGTACCAGCATGTCCTTAGACATAGTATTTCTTTAGGAACTTGTCATTTATGGGCATCATGAGCAAGTCTCCATTCTGTTTCGCGAGCCGGTAATGCATCGTTGGAGAATACGGTCTCGATGATGAATGGACCCTCCCATTTGGGCTGAAATTTGCCGGCAATTTTGTGAGTCATGACCATCGATCTACGAATGGCCAAGACAAAATTGCCTACATGGAATGTCCTCTGCTTGACTTTCTTATTGAAGGCCCGAGAGATGCGTGCATGATTGAGCTTGATGCTTTGTTGAGCTTACAAACGCTTCTCGTCTAAGGCTTCCAATTCTTGTAGCCGTCGACGGTAGTTATCATCCGACGTCAACCGGTAAGTAAAGAACACGCAAAGGGAGGGGATTTGGGTCTCTAATGGGAGAACTGTCTCGCTCCCGTAAACTAGAGAAAATGGGGTATTTTCTGTAGCCGTCCGACTCGTAGTGCAGTACGCCCATAAGCATTTGCCCAGCTTTTTATTCCCGTCGCGCTTTTTTGAAGATACGAAGTTTTTGGGAAGCTTGATTATGGTTTTGTTAAAAGTTTCAGCCAGACCATTAGCCGATGGGTTGTATGCCATTGAAGCCATATTCTGAATCTGATTCTTATCACAGAATCTGTAGAAGGCATGGCTTGCGAACTACGGACTGTTGTCATGAATGATCCTCCGGAGCAGTCTAAAACGATAAATGATATGATGTTTTATAAAACTGATCATGTTTGATGTCTTTACCTCTGCCAGCAAAACAGCTTCCGCCCACTTGAAGATGTAGTCGGTGATTGCAAGTATAAACCGATGTCCCCTAGACAACGGCGGGGTGATTGGGTAAATGATGTTTATTCCCCATGCTTCAAATGGCCAAGAGGGCACTATTGGAGTCAAGAATTCTGATGGCAGATGTATGAAGTATGCGTGGATCTGAAAAGCCTTACACTTCTTTGCATAATCGACAGCGTCTGTTACCATCGTAGGCCAGTAATAGCCCATCCGACGGAGACGGTCCTACAACTTCGGGCCAGGTTGGTGAGCCCCACAAACGCTATCGTGAGCCTCGCGTAGGGCTTCTTTGGCTTCCGCATGTGACGGACATCTTAACTGTAGTCCGTCGTAGGATCGTCGATATAACATTTTTGTTTCTGTGTCATAAAAGAATCTGAGAGAACGATTTCTAATCGAAGTTTCTTCTTTCATATTCTCAGGTAGGCTTCCGTAAACTGCAAAATCGATGAACGAGAGTCTCCATTCTTGCACATTATTGGTTATCTAGGTGGATTAACTCGTACCTAGTTGAACATTGTTTTTGGGACAGACCAGCTCATGGCCTACTACGTCGACTATATGATAAGCATGATTTGGAACCGCCAAAGGAGCTGTGAGGCCTGCTTGGGCGTCGGCTTCAATATTTTGGAGCCTAGGAACATGTCTATATAGAACCCTTCCAAGGTTACAATAATGGCAATTGCTATAAGGAATCTGGTTCTCATTGCGAACCTCGTACGAGCCTCGGATTTGATTAACAAACAACTACGAGTCGCCATAAGCTTCAATGTATTCGATCCCCACTTCTTTTGTGAGTCGAAGTCCGATGACCAGAGTATTATATTCAGCTACATTGTTTGAATAGGGCTCAGTGAGAGAGTATGCCCGATTGACTACCAATCTAGAGTGAGAAATTAATACTATCCCGACTCCAGCGACGATATCACCTTGGGGCCCGTACTTGAAGCACCGTCGAAGAACATTCACGAAACGTCATCATGTGAAGTCATGTTTGAGTTAACGACTTCGTCTGGGATTTCTTCATAGATTTTTATTGTTTCTGAGCCTGGTTGGGCTGCTAGGAAGTCGGCCAAGGCTTGACATTTGACAGCCTTCTGTGGAACGAAAACTATGTCGTAGGGGGATAACAGTATCGCCCAGGTGGCTAGACAAGAACTGAGTGCGCCTGGCTTGGTCATGAGAACCCTGAGGGGGTTAACTCATGAGACAATATGGATGGTCTGCCCTATTACATAGTGTCATATTTTCTGAATGGCGAACACCAAGACAAGGCATTTCTTCTCCACGACAGTGTATCTATGCTCCGGCCCAACCATCATCCGGCTGAGGTAATAGATGGCTTGTTCGTGCCCTGCGTCATTGTTCTGTGCTAGCAAGGTGCCAAGGGAGTGTTCCATTTCCCGTACATAGAGCAGAAAGGGCTTTCCGGTGACCGGGGCTACCAAAACTGGCGGATTCGACAGGTATCCCTTATTGTCATCAAAGGCGTATTGACATTCCTCATTCCATACGAAAGAGTCGCCTTTCTTCATGAGTTGTGTGAAGGGTTGACATCACCCTGAGAGGTTAGATATGAACCTCCTGATGTAGGCTAGTCTTCCCTGAAGGCCACGGAGTTCGCGGAGGTTTCTCGGTGGACTCATCTCCAGGATTACTTTTGTCTTATCGGGGTCTATGTGAATGCCCCGGGAAGTAATGACAAAGCCTAAGAATTTCTCGCTGGCACGCCTAGGAAGGACTTGGTGGGATACATCTTCAGATTATGTGCTCGCATATGGTCGAATACTGTCCTCAAATCGTGTAATTGATCATCCTTGGAGCGGCTTTTATCGACGATGTCGTCAACGTAACACTCCACCGTCTTACGCAAGTGGTCTCTGAAGATGACACTCATAGCTCGTTGATATGTAGCACAGGCGTTCTTTTGGCCGAAGGGCATGACTGTGTAATAATACACGTCGATCGGTGTTTGGAATGACGTATGCTTCTCATCATCTGGAGATATTTTGATTTGATTGTACCCCGAAAAGCCATCCATAAAGGACATGCGCTCGAAGCCACATGTTTTATCGATCATTATGTCGGTGATCGAAAGAGAGAATTCATCCTTAGGACATGCCACATTCAGCTTGCAGAAGTCGATGCAGATTCGAATCTTTTCATTCTTCTTGATGACTGGTACTATATTAGCTACCCAGTCCGGGTGCTGCTCCTCGCGGATGAAACAGCTAGCTATAAGCTTGTTTACTTCCGCCTCGATGGAGTTCATGATGTCTGGACGGAACCGCCGTTGCTGTTGTTTGACTGGTTTTGTGTCCGGATGAATATTGAGCTTATGAAGTACGATCTCAGGGTTTAGCCCAGGCATGTCTTCGTAGCTCCAAGCGAAGACGTCGATATATTCTCTAGCGAGTTGCAACAACGACTCCTGCTCGTCATCTATCAGGCTTTTACTAACAAAGATTGGCTTTGGAGAGGATTTGTCGCCGAGGTCAACTTGCATGACTTCTTCTTCTGTAGGAGGGTCTCGTTGTTCAAAGCACTTCTCCCATTGTGTATCAGTTGTTGGGCCTACGGCTCCAATTCAAGACGTTCAAGTAGATCTTCATCTTCCTCTTCAATGTCAGCGGATGCTATGTTGACAGACAATGCCTGTCTGAATATATTCCCAATGCTATCATCGAAATCGTATGTAGGCGATTCGAATGAGTGAGAATGCCACTTGTATTCCTCATCGGAGCTCTCGAGCGTTGTTGCTGGTTTAACATAACCGAGACCGTGTCTGGACTTGCTGTAATAATCCTGAGGTTTCCCAACCGGGGCTGACAGCTACAGAGGCGATCGCCGGCTATTACCGTAATTCAGACCTAGGGTAGTCTCCATGCCGTACCCCTGCTTTTGCATAAAGTACTTGGCTTGGGGACTATACAGTAGAGCGGCAATCTTCCCGTGTCGGGTTCGAGATCGAGCTCTTCTAGCATGAAAGGTTGAGGACCTTCTTTTTGGCCGAAGATGATCGTGTGATCCCCTTTTCTTCTTCCTGGGACTAGAAAGTAAGCACCTTTAATGGGAGTACGTCGGTTTGCGGTATGGATGGTTGTCACTTGTGTGTGCAGGTTAATTCCTAGACCGTGCTCCATAGCATACATTAGATTGCACTCAGGGTAGTTCAAAGGGAGCATCTTATTGATGAAATAAAGAATTTTTTCTACGAGGATTACTTCATCAGGAGAGGGACTATCAACCTGTGCAACCAGATGTTTTGCGAGTTCTGCATCCTTTTCAGCTACCCCCTGCGTGATCGGAGGTTGGGATGTTGTCTTGGGCAGCTTAACCACCAAGGGTTCTGCTTGTGGCATTGGCTTGCCTGAGGGCCTCGGATCAATACTTGGTTGTCGGCTCATCTTGGGGAGACAGATAAACATTGGCTCGACAGAGGAATTTGCATCTTCCGATTGCCTTTAATTGGATTTTGGCAATCATATCACCATCGGCTCCACAGAGGGCCTCGTATCTTCCGATCGCCTCTGATTGGATTTTGGCAATCAGATCACTATCGGCTCCATGATTGGCTTTGGCTCCTGGCTGGACCTCGGGAGTCTGATGACTATTGGTTCTAACTGCGCAGCTGGGGCAGGAGAACCGGACACCTCTTTATGCAAAGTTTCGACAAGGGGTGTGGCTTTGCCCGATTTTTGGGCTTGGAGATAGATTTTTAAAGGTTCCTCTAACCTTGTTATGGCCTCCAGTTTGTCAGTTATATGCTTCTTGGATTCTTCATATAGACAAGCCTCCGAAGAATAGTAAGACTCAACCCCTTTGAAGGGATCGATGACGGCGAATTCCATCTTCACGAAGCCGTGCTTACTGACATACTTGAAGCACTAGTGGAGTGTGGAGGGCACGATCATATAGTCATGTATCTACGGATGCCCCAAGAGGATATTGTCGGACGTATCTGCGTCTATGACGTAGCAGGTAACCTCCATCTTCAAGTCGTCGATCTGACATTTTAAGCGGATCTTTCCCAGGGGGTAGCTCCGACCCGAATTAAAACCGCTAATGGTAGTGTTGGTCACCGCTAACCGGTGCATAGTGATGCCGAGTTGTTGTAGCAAGTTTTTCGGGATAATGCTTATTGACGAGCCAGGATCGATGTACATCTGATCCACCTTGATGTCGCCTATGTATCCAGTATAGTACAAGGGGCGATCATGCAAGTTGGTCTTGATTAACATGTCCTATGGGGTGAATACAATATTGGACATTACATCCGCACAGTTGCTGCCCTGGAGATCTGCCAACGAGTCTTCCCCTGTAGGCTTGACCTGGGCTAAGTAGGCGTCAATATTCTTGAGCGCTTCGCTCAATGCGACACGAAGATCCTTGTAGAGCCTTAGGAGCTCGTATAACGACAGCTTTGCTGGCGTATTAGCTAGTTGTGCTAGTATATCAAAGCTGTAAGGTCGCTCCTACCCCTGAGGTGCATCCTTACGGAGCGGCCTGTCGAAGCGGGTTTCCTTCGGCTTGGACCTGTCTGCCGGTGGAGGCTGAGATGGCCCCGGAACATCGGTAGGAGGCGGCATTGTCGACCGAGGATCTTTGACTCAATTACCCAGGTTGGGCTGGACTTGTTCGCCAGACCGGGTAACAACGACTGCCGTCTCCTCAGCTTCGACTGAGATTGTATGGCAGGATCTGGACTTCCTGTCTTCATTTTGTTGGTTGAAGATGGCACCACCTGGGTAACTTTGGGCACTAAGTCTTGGTGCACCCACATGACCTCTCCTCGTGACGTAGTGAGAGTCACCAAGCCAGTCGTCTAGTCCTGGACAGGTGGAAGATTAGTAACCTCCATCGTTGCCCGGGGGATAGGTACTATCCCGTCTTAAGTTGTTGGGGGGAAGTCACCGAACTGAACTGATACCATGTTTTTAGCTACGGTAACCTCTTCAAAATTCGACGATAGAGCATTGGAGCTAATGAGGTTCTAGATGTACCATTTTAATGTGAAGCACTCCTGCGTAGGGTGGTGGACATAGCGGTAGAAGCGATAATACTTCAGATCCTCGATCTCTGCTGGTTGAGGCTCGTGCTCTACATCACGGAACCGGATCCTAACCGCCTTTAGGAGCATGTCGAAGATAGGTTTGACATGGCTATCTTCAAAGGAGTATGTCATCTTCTTGGGCTTCGGAACTTCTGCTTGCTTCAGTTCGGGTTTTTTAGTTATACCAGCAACCATGGCCTGTTTGCCTTTATTGTCCCAGTTATTGGAGGTACCGCTATCGTTGTTGTTGGAGGTGGTACCAGGACGTTTGCCCTTGTCCTCTCCGTCTGGGATGTGCAATCCTAGCCGACGAGCCTTCTTTAACTTTGCCTCCGTATTGGTAGCGCTTATGATGAAGGTCGACCAGTCCCTGAATTGATCTTCGCCCATCCAGAGGCTGATTGCGGGGAGCAACTTCTTAAGGCATATTTCAATCAAAGAGCTTTCCAGGATTGCCTTGGGGCAATCTCATCGCGGTTTGGCAAAACCGCTCGATATAGTCCCTCATTAGCTCCATCTCTCCCTGAACGACGTCCATGAGAGACGATATTGTCACATCATGTCCCACTTCATAGAATCTTTCCAGGAACATGAGCTTGAAGCCGTCAAAGGAATGGATGTAGTTGTCCGGATGGTTGCGGTATCAGTCGAACGCGATTTCCTCCAATGCTCTAATAAATAATCGTATGAGGATGGCGTCGCTATGCGGCAAATGGTCTGTTGTGACCTCAAAATACATCATGTATCGGCTGGCAGAGGTCTTTCCGTCATATGAATCGATATAAAACGGTTTGTACCGTGGCAAAAAGGAACATCTCTCCAGGCAACGGGATACGGCTGCCGTATTCTGAAGTCCTGGAAGGAGTCTCGGGCATTGAACATTGCTCGAAGCTCCAGGACTTCCCTCCTTGCCTCCCTGGCTTCGTCTGCAGCTGAAGGAACGAATGCTCCAGGAGGATTGTCGTCCAGAGGAGGAGCGGTTGTGTTTGAGTCCGTGTTGACTGCGAGTCCCAAGCTTGTTTGTTCAGGCGTCCTTGTTGGTTAAGTCGGTAAAGCAGCTTTTATTTCATCCACTCACTTGACCAAGGATAGGAGCATGGCTTTATGTACTTCTAGATGTTTTCGATCCGTAGGTCCTTCGTGATCATCTCCCGCCATAAATACTGTCCGTACGTGGGTAGACGTAGAAGGAACCGTAGAAGAGGTGCTCCCCGTGTCATACTCCTGTACAGTAAAATCATCGGGGAACGTTGGAATGTTCTCCTCCTCGTACTCAGAAGGGGTGTTACCCCCTGTGCAGGAAGCTGCATCGTCTTAGAGAAGGCGGTCACCCTCGGGGACGTCCAAGTCTGTTGCACAATTCCAGTGGATCGCTACCCCTGTGTATTCTCTTGGAACACCGGGTTGTCACATATATTGAGGGGAATGCTACCCCTCAGTTTCATCTACCCCTAGGGAGGTCGAGGATGCACCCCCGAGTCTTGGAAGCTTCTTTCTTGAATGGATGCCTAGGTAGACACCCCCCGTGGTTGTCGGCGGTAATCCTCCAGATGAGAGTTTTCTTGTGGTGCTGGCTGAGATTGCCGGGCTGGAGGAGCCTGTCTTCTTTCCTTCCTTGCCGACAGGAACCTTCCGAGTTGAATTATAGAAGGCGAAAGGAAATTCCTCGTCTCCTAAAAATTGCACCTATTTTTTGAATTGTCGTCGGTCAGGTGCTATTCTTCTATAAAGGATATAGTACAGATTCCACAGAAGCCTAGAGGGATCTACAAGGGATGCAGTCTTCCTTCTTCTCGATACACATGCTGGAGGATTGACCTCCAACGAAGCGTGTTCTGATATTCTTGTGGGTGCAACCTCTCATAAGCATATCAGTAACTCGGCACTTTGAAGAAGCCAGAGCCTTCAAATCAGAGGCGCAGCCACCTCCCTGTGCCAACCTCAGAAATAAGATGGTGGTAGGCCTCCTCCCCTTCTTTTATTCTAGAAACTAGTGTCTTCACTCCAAAGGTGCAGCTATCTGCCTGCACCAATCTAAGATGCACAAGGGTGTCATACCCTTCCTTTCGCAGCCAACGCCTTTACTGTTCAGAGGCGCAACTACTTACCTGCGGCCGCATGAGGCGTAGGATGGTGATATGCTCACACCATCTCCATTGCCAGGGCACAGTCATCTACTCTGGATCAGAAGCTTAAGTCATCATGTCGCTCCAAAAGTACAGTAACCTCGTCAACCTGAAGCATATGCCTACTTGTCGCTTACAAAACAGTGACTCTGGTAGCCTGAAACATAGCTTTATAAGTTGCTCTATATGCACAGAAGTCTCATCGTCATTCGAAGCCAAGTCCACTCGTCTCCTGAAAGCACAGAGGTTACGTCGACTCCAGAAGCACGGTCTACTCGTCGCCACAGAAACACAACAGCACTTAGTCCTCACCAGAGGCATAAGAAGCATGGGTCCATCGTAATTAGTTTGTTTAAACTGCCTCTTGCATAGAAGATTTGGATCAAATCATGATTGATATCATATCAGATTGATTTAAATCTAAGATGATGATCAATTAGACTCCAAATCTAAGATGAAATCCCAAGATTTACTCGGCTGTATCCGAGCAAGCAAATCGGTACGTGCCACGTGTCACCTCCTTTGGTTATATATATAACCACCAGAGATCTCGTTTGAGGGAATCTTGATGTCCGCCACGTGTCAGTGCCGCAGAAGCCCACACCGAGCAATGACGACAGATTATTTCATATCTCAGGAACTCTAATGCACATTGCATATGTGCTCGGTTCTCTATAAATAGAAGGAGTTCTTCTTCCACCAAAGGGGGAGAAAAAAAGAGAGGGAACATTGACAATCGACAATTATCAAAGGAGCAGCGATCTCCATCCACGAAGAGTCGACCACCCTCCTCCACCTATCAACCAAAGAACCAACCAACCAACCACCTTCAAGGGATCTCCTCGTCCAGGCAGCCTCTCGATCGGTGACCCCAGAGTCCATCAAAGGCGCCAGAGAGCCATAGCAAGGTTGATTCTTCGTCAGATCGTCAACGGAGTAAAGGAGCCGCTGCAGTGCTCGATCTCCATCATCATACTTTTTCAGAAACCTCTTCTCCCTGTAACTAGAATATCCTGTTTAGGACTTCCTTCTTTGTACACAGATACCTTATACATTCAATAAAGCAAAAAGTTCGTTCAACCATTTGTTACGTCGAACAAAATGGCGACTCTGCTAGGGACTACCTTCTCTTCCAACGAGAAGGCGGTGACACAATCTTATGACAACTTGCTGGGAGCTTCTCAAGACATGTTGGTCGTACGCTTCAACCAGCAGGCCTTTGAAGGTCTCCTCTCTGATGAAAAGTCGAAGACTTCGAAGCGATTCGTACAACCAAAGAAGACTCGACGTATCTGGAAGCCTAAGCCTGCTACAGCCAGCAGCATGATGGCAAAAACTGCGTCTCAGGACCCCCTCAACATCAAGGCCACAGAGAAGATCCCGGCTGCTACAGCCTTATCCCCTCGCTCGATTCCCGTCCTAAAAAAGCATGGCGAAGAAGTTGGTGGTCCCAGGTGGCTCGCACTTCGTATAACAAGCGTGCGATACCTGCAGCAGACCAGCGGCCCGTGCTGACAGTAACATGCACAGTGGATAAAAAGCTATAGAAGACTGGCTCTCGCGCTCTGATCCCTCAACCAGTCGAATCTCCCTTCTACTGGGGTACTTCCTGTGCGTAAGCCAAGCCAGGGGCATGTCCCCCGGAGAGGGAGCCACGCGAGCGGCGTTCCCGTAGGAGCAACAGGAGGCTTCCTCGCCAGACCCACTCTGACCGTGCTTAAATGCAGCTTACTGTATATACAATGGGAGTGCTACAACAGAAGATCCAACCCTCTCCCAAGCGGAAGAAGAATCTGTGGTATAAGACGTACCTAAATCAGGGCACTCTTGCACCCAGATTACCATCAACTACAGTTGTCACCAGACGGTTGCGCCATCGCAGAGCAAGCGCTCCATCTTCCAGAGACTCTATTCCACGCAAACTCCAAACTAGAGGCCTAAAAAGGGGTCGATGAGCCATAGAGAAGACGAGCCCTGCATCGCCACAGGCTACGCGTTGCAGGGTTCCAGAGCTTTTAAGAAGCCCTCCCAGAATCCTTTCATATCGGTTGCTAAATCGAAGAGAAGGTCAGAGAACAGCAAAGCTAAGGTACCCGATGCATGTGTGTTCCAAGGCACTCGTTCCAAATCTGCATTGGGTACCTTATCAAAAACTGGGGGTAGCCAGCCTCCTATCATGTACAATAACCCTGTGTTCCATCCTAATGAGGCGTAATACGACACGGATGTCTCCATTGACGCAGCCAGTCACCAAACCGGGGGTAGCAACCATACTGAGTCCGAAGAAGATCACAATCTTATGGTATATCCTCAGGACAGCGAGACTCAGGCGTCTGAGCCAGAAAGTGAAGGATCCACAGCTCCCTCGAGTCATCCTCTTACTCGGTATGTCTTCATGGCCGACGGCAATGAGGAAGACAACAACGAAGCTCTCAGACCTATCAAAGTCCTCGAGACGAAGTTAGATATACTGACGGACACCATGAAGACCCTGTCTTCGGTCATAATCGATCTCAAGAGTAGCATAGTCCCCGCTGTCTCTACATCTGTGCATAATCTGCCAACCAATGACGAATCCAGCAGGTTGCCTACTGCCAATCAGGTAGGACCATCCTCGTCTACTCCATCAGCTATAGGCTCCACAATGCTGGTCGAGATACAGCAGGCCATCAAGGAGCTGTATGTTCGTCATGATGCTATGGAGAAGCAAGCAACGCTCTGGAAGATAGGAATCCGATAGCCATACCCTGCCGAGTGGGACAACGTCGTCTATCCTTCCAAATATAATCCGCAGACGCTTACACCTTATGAATGGAAGAGGTTTCCCCGATCAATACTTGAGGTACTTTGCCTCAGTAAAGGGGCACCTGCCAAAGGATGACGCCCTCCTGTCCAACATATCCATAGGAGCCCTATAGGAAGTAGCCTATGAGTGGTTCTATAGTTTTTCGGACGACTGCATCTCGTCATTTGAAGACCTGAAGACTCGGTTCGTGGACCGATTCCATGAAAGAGGCATGGATATGACCATGTGGACCCTCATGGAAATTGTCCAGAGGAAGAAAGAGCCCATCCGCATATAATCAAGTGCTTCTGCTAGGCAGCCCTCAGATTACCACCCGGCATGCCCGAGCACATGCTTATGGACTCCTGCCACAAAAACATGTTGCCCGCTATAAAATTGTCATACAGTGCTCCCTGCATGGAGTAGACGCCTTTCATTGCAGAGGCGGATGCCGCACAAAAGAAAGCCCAGGACGTGCAGCTCCTGGGGCTACACTTTCCTGTGCTCAAAGTCAAGGAGAGACACTCGTACAGCAACAACCCTAAAGACGGAAAAGGCAAACAAGCCATGACCGTCAATATCTCTAAAGGTTCAGCAGCTGCGAACCCCAAGTCTGTGGAAGCGTAGAGGCCGAGGGAGACCTACTCCTTCAATGACAAGGATGCACTGGAACTCTTTGAGATGCTTATGAAGAGTGGAAAATTGTCCATCTTGCCACCTAGGCATCCTAATAAAGTGGAAAAGGTGGACCATCCCAAGTACTGCCATTATCACCAATACGTCCATCATTCAACATAGGACTGCTATGTGTTGAAGGGGCAAATTTAGCGCCTCATTAACTGCCAACGTTATATCGTTGGATTACGAAGAGAAGACCGTCACGGCCAATATGGTCACTCTCTAGTCGGAGAGTAGTCTAGCCGCAGAGGTGTAGCATGACATCATTCCTATCCCCGACATGGCTGTAGAAGTGGTCAATCTTCTAACAGCATCGGGTATGAGCAAGAGGATACCCTGTACTCTGATGACAGAGTCGTTCGGGGCTTCGGGGAAACGCTATCCGTCAACATGGTCTCTCTAAACCCCCCATTCGAGGACGAAGACCAAGCGTTCGAGTACTTCGAAGACGAACCTTGGGCGCAGCGCTTAGGACCCCAATGAGAGTGGCATTTCGAGTAGCTCGAACCCCATACAGAAGATGAAGTCGTCGAGGTAGAATTAGGAGATGAGGCCTCATCTAAGCCCATCTTCATCAGCAAAAGTCTAATGGAAGATGACAGACAGTCCCTTATACAGCTCATCCGTGAGTATATCGACATCATCACCTGGAGCTACGAGGATATGCCAGGGCTAAACCCGCAAGTAGCTATGCACCGCCTCAATATTCTGCCCCATGTTAAACCGGTCAAGCAGCAACAGCGTCGGTTTTGCCCCAACATTATGAATGCTATAGAGAAGGAGGTCGATAAACTCATCGAGAGTGGCTTCATCCGCGAAGAAAAGCACCAAGACAGGGTCGCAAATGTCGTCCCTATCACTAAGAAGAACGAGAAGAGACGAATTTACATAAACTTCAGAGACCTCAATTTGGCCTGTCCTAAAGATGAGTTCCCTCTCCCGATCACCGACGTGATGATTGACAACACCTGCGGCTTCGAACGTATGTCCTTTATGGATGGATTCTCCGGCTACAACCAGATCAAGATGCTCCCCGAAGACGAAAAGCATATGGCGTTCCGGACTCCGAAGGGGGTGTATTGATACACAGTAATGCCTTTCAGATTAAAGAAAGCGGGAGCTACCTATCAAAGGGCTATGAGTACCATTTTCTGCAAGCATCTCTGGAAGACGATAGAGCGTTAAGTTTGTAACACCTCTGAATTTTTGAATTATTTTTTTATTATTTAATTGCCTTAAATAGGATTTTTTGGAATTTATGAGTATTTTTTAAAATTATATTTAATATGACCTTAGCCATTGTTAACTTTTAGAGTACAAGATGAGTAGGAATTGTGGCACGAAAAGTATAGTTGAGTGCTTTGACTAGTATTTTAGCCACGGTAGGGAAGACCGAGCCATAGGTGTGATCTAACTAGGAAAATCAGGCCAAGTTGTGAAAAGACTCATTTAAATCATTTAAGTAGTTATTATTTAATATATTGATTCTTAGATGACCCGGTTGTAACCAATCAGCCCGAACTGGACCCAAACAAATTCCAAGCCCACGAAGGCATGTAGTGGACTAAAGACGACCATATAGGCATATTTTATGTGTGCAAATATTTCTTCAAATTATTTTAGAATTTGATATTGTATTTCTAATTATTAAATATTGTACAATATTGGTATTAAGATTACTAAATAGGTGTTTGACAATATTGTACGATTTTGGAGCCAAACAAGGAGTGCGTAGGTTATGTTCACCAATCGCTACCACTGGTTTATTTTAGGGTTATTATTATTATTATTATTATTATTATTATTATTATTATTATTATTATTATTATTATTATTATTATTATTATTATTATTATTATTATTATTACTGTTGTTATTGTTAATATTAAATAAAAGTATTTATTATTATTGGTTGTTTTTATTGTTTCATTATTAAAGGAATATATATATATATATATATATATATATATATATATATTTATTTATTTATTAAAGGAATATATATGTTTATGGAGTATTATATATATTAAGATATATGTGCATATTTAGTTAATATATATATATATGTTTATGTGGATTTTTTTCAAAAAAAGGAAATTCGTGAACTGTGCTTGCACTGTTCACTTTCTCCTCCCCCCCCCCCCGTCGATCCCCTGTAAACTCACGAGTTTTTTTTATTTGATCAAACATTGATCAAATCTTGGTCATTTGAATTCAAATCTCTTCTAACCTAATCTATACTAGATTCTCTACCATATTGGCTTAAATCCAAACGAAATCTGGGTTTAAATCTTTGGGGAATTCAAATCAAAATCGGAAATTGGATATGTATATATACTCGGTAGAACTCCAAAAGAAAATCGAAAAAAACCCTCTTGCCATCCTCTCGAACCTCGACCCCTGCCTCCACGCGCACCTTCAACGACACCAGGCGAGCCTCCCTGATGCACGCACAACTGTCGGCACATCAACGGCCGTCCACGGCGGCGACAGCAAGCAACCCGCACGGAAATAGGGGACACAGCAGCAGATTACGCAGCAAGGTACCCCTTTTTGCAAACTCCTTTCTTCCTGTTGGATCGATCAATTCCAATTCTATAAAGTCCTTTACGAAGCCAACATATACGGCTACAAGACCTGTCAACCATTTAAAATTTAGATGCCCTAAAACGTTAGAAAATCGAGTCGAAACCTCGACGAAAAACAGGATAAACACACACTGTTTATAACAGTTTTGATCCTGTTTTGGAAGACCATACTTAATCAATCCAATGAGAAACCAAGGAAACAACTTGAACAGTATTATAGAAAACCCATAGGGCTTTAGAATCCTTTTTGTAGACTCTGAATTCATCGCTTATATATCGCGTAATCTGTTTTCCAAAACGAAGAAAAATCGATTTCAAAATAGTTTAAAAACTTAAAATTCTTCCGATCCAACGTGCGTTCCGCCAGTCCGGGCGATGTGGTCACGAACTGAATCATCGAAAGGTGCGTATCGACTTCGTGGACGTGTGGGCTTTGACGGAATTTAAATTGGTCGCGTGTGCGCGACGAATTTGATGCGTATTCGTCGAAAATCACCGTATAGGCCTTTTTTGAAATTCTCCAATTACTTTGTGCACGTTCGTCGGATCGAGACAAAACTTGCGCAAATAGGACCGTATCGTTTTTTGGTCCTGTATGCCAAGTTTGGTCCAATTTTGAGACAGTTGATCGGATCGCTATTTTGCGGGCCCCACGATCCGATTCAACGGGCGATTTTGTGCACGGCTCACCGGAATCAAAAATTGGACATACCTTTGGGTTCGTATCATCAAAACAAATTCGTAGACATATAGTTTGATGACTTTAGAGACCATTGACTTTGGCATGCTTTTTGGTGCAAAGCAGGTACAACGGCGGACACCGTTTTGATCCAAAATTACCATTTTGCCCCTGTGTCCAGAATTGGACTTATGGGTAGCCTATCCAAGCTATTTTGCTTATTCTGGGAATGTTGGTAATGTCTATTTCAGCATCCGAGGACATTTGTAGGAGTTCAGCTTTCACGGACAATTGATTTGACAGGTTATTTAGACGTGGTTGAGTCTACACCAGGCAAGTATACCTTGCCTATTTGTAAAGTTTATTTTCATGCATTTCTATACTGTTATTTTTTCTAGTTATATTTCATTATTTGTTATTCGTGTTCATGTTACAGTCACTTTCTTATTTTACGTGCACGTTCTTATTTGGTCATCTTATGCCACTGTTGTTCCATGTGAGTCTTCTGACAATATTGACTAGTCTTCTACCTTCGCCCTTGAGCTTGATTTGACTTGACCTATAGTTACGATTGATTGCTAGACATTGGCCCTGTTATCTCTAGGACTAGGAGCGTCTAATGGTGTTACGGTATTAGAGACTTCTTATCGACCTGTTATCCCATCTCTAGGACCGGAAGTGTCCCTTGGCATTACGGTAGTAAAGACTTATCCTTTGTCTCGAGATCGGGAGAGTCCCATGGTGTTACGGTATTGAGGCATCTTTGTTCATTCATGTCATATTTTACTTTTCTCCCTTTTCATGCATGTTATTTATTGTACATTAGGCTTGTATATTTTGTATCTTGCTAGTCGTCTGAGGACCTGGTGATCTCTCCAGGCTTAGTTAGAGGCGAGGACTACCCGGAGGTATACGGTCTTGGAGTCGAGATTGGTGACGCACCTTCGCAGGAGGATGAGATAGTGGCTGAAGACTTCTCTCGAGACATGTCTCTTCATTCATAGACTTGTTATTTTATTTTCTTTCTTTTTAGTGGACATGTAGTGGATTATTTATTTCTTTTACTGTAGTTTCGGGATGTCTTACCCGCACAGTTACTTTCATATTTCATGTTGGACAGATTTCTTTATTAGTATTATTTTATTGGACTTGATATCTCGTGTCTTATTCACTACAACAAAAAACCCTTTTAATGACGGCTAAAAAGCGTCATTAATGGCGAACCATGACGCTTTTTTTTTCCACAGCAACCGTTATGAAAACGGGTGTTATAAATGTTTTTTAAAAGCGTCATAAAATAACCGTCATGAATAGTTTCTATAAAAGCATTATGAATAGTTAATATATAGTGCATAATTTAGAACAATTTTAAAACATCATGAATAGATAACATGTATAGGCTCAATGCAGCACATTTATAACACTTTATACTATTCAAATTAGCATATCCAAATCAGTCCATATAATTGTCAGGCCTAAAAATCAAATTAACATTATATATCACCATGTTTATTACATTTCTCAAAATAGAGTACATATCAACATCTTCATTACATTCTCAAAATAGAATATCCAAATACATATATACATTTACAACTACCAAAAAACCTGCATCCAGAGCTCTGTTGGACTACCAGGGACTAAAGGTCCTCCAACTGCTAAAATCTTTATGGAAAAAAGCAGTATCCTCGTTTGTTTGAATTTAATGTCTCTTGCAATTGATTGGTCCACATATGAAAGAAGGAAAGCTGAAAAAAAAACAAAAAAAAGATTACATTGGAAGCATGAATAAACTTGACAGTACATTCTCTTAAATCAACAGGACAATATACTACATAAGTACCCGACTCAACTACTTCACTTGGCCAGAGTAAAATTACCTTGAAACTTTACTTGGCCTTCCAAACAGATCAAGATAGCCACAGTTGATAACTTTACTTGGCATTTTCTAGTATATGATTGTCTTGCTCAAGAAATATTCAATACAAGTATGCCACAGTTGATAGCCTAGGGAACCAGCTAGCTCTTATGGTGTTCGAGCCGAGTCGAACTCATACTTCCTGTCTGAAGAACCTCAGCAAAAATATTACTCATACTTCCTGTCTGAAGAACCTCAGCAGAAATATTGTTAGAAGAAAGTTTTCGTACTCCATGAAAATCATTATTGAGAGTTTGCTGTTTTCGCAGAATTTGAAACTAAAAAATCTTACAGCCTGCATCAATGCGTAAATTTCCGACTCCTTGAGATTGGCACCGACTCTTTCCAACCCGGCCTTGAGTTCATCGATGGTGATCTGCACACTGTTGTCCGTGTCTATCATCCTGAACATTTCTTTGAGGCCAGCAATTTCTTCTTCGGATAGGCTCTCTGCAATAACCTATTAATAGACACCAAAATCCATCTTAGAATCGGTATGAACGCAACTGTAGACGAACAAATTTATGGAATCAAGTGATATTCTTGATCGATCAGTGTATATTACTAGGGGAATGGCTTGTGGAAACCTGAGTTCTTGATTTTCCTTTTTTTGGGCAGTGATTTTCTGATAAAGTATAGGCGAAAACTAAAAACTTCAACAACAAAAAAATTTCGACTCCAGTTCTTCTACAAGCAAGCATCTATTAAGAACTACTAAGCATCCTTTCGCCTTTAAGTAGGATGTTCCTCGTCTCTAACCATACCTTAATTTGAAGTAGTTCTGATTTCAATACATGAAACATAATTTGAAGAGGAAGACATCTGGTATAGTATAGATATTAATTCTCGTATTCATTACCTATAACCTATGTTGCACAAGTACGGACAGGGATACACAAATTAGGACACAATAAGGACACGGATACCAACATTTTTCATATAGTTACAGTAAGTACTAAACTCTGTTGCACGATAAGGATACGGATACATATATAGGTACGGACAAGATAAGGATAAGGATACGGATACAGATACAGATATGAATACAGACACAATATGGATGCCTATATTGGTATGGACACAATACATAAAACATAATTTCAACTCCAATTGTTCTACAAGCAAGCCTCTTAGGAAGATCTCCTCAGGAGTTCAATACATGAAACATAATTTCAAGATGTAGGCGATCAATTAAGATCTTAATTTTGAGACGATTGTGATTGACTGGTTCTTAATTAAGATTTCATAATGAGCAATTCAAGCATATAAAAGCTTACTCTGAGGGCCATCTTCTTGAGTTTGTTCATCGCGGAGAATTGCTTCAAGCGAGACAGGACCGCGGAATCTAGTGGCTTGTCAGGAGCCATACCATCAACTCGAAGCCAAGGATGACCTGCACGAAATACCGAACTAATCGTTAAATCATAGATATCATAAATATTTACATAATTATCAAACATAAAAATAAAAAAAAAGAACTCACATAAAACTTCGTGAGCTGACAACCGCTTTCTGGGGTCTCTGACGAGCATTCTCCTTACTAGATCCTTGGCGCTGTCAGAGATGCTCGGCCACGGATCCGAATCAAAGTCGAGCGTGCCGGTTAGAACCTGTTCAAATATCCCTTGCTTAGTTTCTGGGATTTTTTTTTCCAAATAATGGGATGGGTCAGTTGAAGAAATCAGAGTTCTAAAATTTTAGGATGCAAAAAGCCAGACAATTAACCTGCCCAAAATAGGGGAACACCACTCAGTAGGATGTAGATGATGACACCGGCGCTCCAAACGTCGCACTCCGGTCCGTAACGCTTTCGTAAGACTTCCGGCGCAAAATGAAAATCAGATATGCTGAGGCGTAAACAAATGGTTGCAGATGCTGTGAGGAAGTAAACTCTTCCAGATAATTGAATTTCAAGAGGAAATGCGTAGAAAAAACACAATTTTTTATGAAGGCACCACAGAACTGCTGCTCTTGAAGTTCTTAGTTTTCGTTTTACGGGAAGTTGAGTTACCTCCTCTTAAAGACAGAATTGCACCTGCTGTCAACAGTGAGAAATTTTGTATTTGGGTTTGATGTAACAGTGTCACATACCAAATACGCAGCCAGAATTAGAGCCGGATTCTACCAGTTCCACCGGGCATACTCCTTTAAGTTCAGTACTGATGCAATGGCCTGCTGTGTAGATTCTTTACTGCCCCTGTGTTAACTTTTGACATATCACATTTCGAGTTAACATTCGTGAATCGTGTATAGAAATCAGATGCACAAACATGATTAGGACATTGAAGACTTAAGTGATTGATAAGAGGCTGGCAAGCAACAACTCAAATGTGAGGCCTGGGAGGAAAATAGAGGATAATATGAGGTATATACTAAAAATTTTGTACCAAATTATATCATGTTTGTATTATTATGTTTTGACACAGCTTGTTAGCGAGTTCTGATCCCTTGTTAGCATATTACAATATAGGTTATACTGAAATATGCTAGTAGCAGTAATGCCAAAATTTGTCAAAATTTGTTCTTCATCGCACATGTATCAAACACAACACAGACTCCAAAATTACACAAAATTGGTGCCATGCCCACATTTGCATCTGTGAATAAAAAATATATTGCAATTGTAGAAATAGTGTTATACCTCTATCGACGTCAAGGGACTCGCCCCCGTCGAGCTCCATGATGTGGTGGACGGTGCGCATGTACTTGGAGTCGGGCTGGTCGGAGGAGTCGCAGAAGTGGCGAAGGATCGCGGCGTTGACGTCCTGGATGCTGATGTTGGTGCCCCAGACGAAGACGGGGACAGAGTCGTCGGCTGGTGGGAGTGGCGACGGCGGCCGTACATCGCTTCGCCTGCCCTGTGCCCGAGGTTCATCAGATCGAGTTGGAGGAGAATCTAGGGTTTGGTAGGGATGGAGGAAAATTTAGGGTTCCAGATCGAGAAGCGGAGGAGGAAACTAAGCGAAGGACGACGATGTGGAGGATTGAAAGAAGGAGGAGGAGAAGCTTAGGGTTTGGTGAGAGGAGGGAAGAGGATGAGAAGGGGAGTGGAGCTGAGAGGGAAGGAGAAGGGATTTGGAGAGGAGATGAGAAGGGGGCGGAGGCTTGAGCCTCCAAATATCGCGTTGGTGGAAAGAATTTTATAGAAAACTTAATTACAAGTTTGCCACCGCTCTAAAATATTAATAACGCTTTGTTTTATAAAAGTTATAAAAAGCCCAAAATTAGCCAAAACTGTCATAGAAAAAAGGTATTTCGAACTTTGATGACGCTTCTTTATCAGCCGTCATGAAATCCACTTATCAAGCGTCATTAATAGGTCTTTTTGTTGTAGTGATTTTTTGTGTGGATGAGATTAGCTGTGACCTGTGACTTGTATTATACTCTGGGTTGTTATCATGATTTACAGCTTAAGCATTTCGCTAATGGGCTTACTTTGAGCTTTGGCCCATTGGTGAAGTGTTACTGGCATGTACCGTATCCTAGTCCTATATGTATTTTAGGATTAGGGCGTTACAATGTTGACGACATCGCCATCAAAAGCAAGTACAAATCCAACCACTTAAATGATCTACGGACGATGTTTGATCTAATACGGAGACATCAGCTAAAAATGAATCCAACCAAGTCCTTTCTGGGCATTTCTAGCAGCAAGTTCTTAGGCTTCATCATCACAGCAAAAGGGATTCATATCGACCCGGAGAAGACCAAAGCAATTCTTGACATAGAACCTCCAAAGAACCTCCGAGTGCTTCGAGATTTGACTAGGCGATTGGCATATATAAGGATGTTCATAGCAAATTTCTCTGGTAAATGTCAGCCCTTCACCAGATTAAAGAAGAAAGGGGTCACTTTTGAATGGACTAAAGAGTGCCAGCGCACGTTCAACGACATCAAGAAGTACCTCACCAGCCCTTCCGTGCTGGTAGCCCCAGTCGTGGGGAAGCCTTTCCTACTATACGTCTGAGCCATGGATCATTCTTTTGGTGCCTTATTATCCCAAAAGAATAAAGAAGGCCACGAACAAGCAATATATTATATCAGCAGGATCATAGTTGGAGCCGAGCACCGGTATAATCCTATTGAGAAGGAATGTCTAGCCCTCCTTTTCACCATCCAGAAGACACGATATTATGTGACTGGACAGACGATCTATGTGGTATCCAGGATCAACCCTCTCACAGTCCTTATAACCAAGCCAGGGGCACTAAATTCACGACTAGCCACATGGGCAATCCTTTTGACTCCTTACGACATGGTGTTCATCCCACAGAAGGCAGTCAAAGGCCAAGCGATAGCATATTTCCAGGCGGCTCTTCCGGTGCCAAAAAATTCAAAACTCTACGAAGAAATCCTCGATGAAGTACTGGAGTCCAACACAGTTTCGAACAACTCAGTATGGCACATGTTCTTTGACGGAGCCTCAAGAGCGGGGACAAAGGGTAAAATTATAGCAGGGGTCGGTATCGTCCTTGTTACTTCGAACGGCCTCGTTATTAATCGTACATATTCTCTCACGGAGTTATGCAACAACAATGATGTAGAGTATAACGCTCTCATAATCGGACTCCAGCTCGCCAAACAGTTGGGGGTTGACTACATCAAGGCCAATGGAGACTTGAAATTCATCATCAGTCGGGTTTGAGGTCAGTACGGGGTTCGACACGAGAACTTGATCACTTACCACCAGGCGGCAATCAACATTATCTCCACCTTCACAGGATTCTTTATAGAACATGTGCCACGGTTGCAGAACTTGGAGACCGACGCACTAGCCGGTCATACCGCCTCTTTGGCCGCCCCCGTTAGATCTCATCATACCGTTTCAGTAACGGGCAGGGAGTTAGTTTGTCCAAAGAATGCCCTGCGCATGTTAGAACTACTCGTTACAAGTAGGAACGGATGAAGTCACCAGGATTGGCGGTTCCCATTTATAGACTATACAGTCTATGGGATTTTGCCTGAAGACCCAAGAGAAGCAACTTCTGTCAGGAGGCGCTCACTCCGTTTCTTCTACGATTCGGCCACCAAAATTCTATATCATCGCTCATACGACGGACTTCTCTTATGTTATTTGTCTCATACAGAAGCACAAGAAGCACTCATAGAAGTGCATGATGGAACTGCAGAGCCCACCAACTGGGCCCTAAGCTACAAGATCGGCTTCACCGTATGGGCTACTACTGGCCCACTATGATGGCAGATACCATTGAATATGCAAAGAAATGTCAGGCGCGCTAATTCTATGCAGATTTTATCCATCAACCTTCAGAATTTTTACACCCCACCGTGGCCTCGTGGCCATTCGAAGCTTGAGGAATTGATATCGTAGGGCCAGTCAGTCCACCATCCTTCAAAGGACACCGGTTCATCCTCGCCATTACGGATTATTTCTCCAAATGGACGAAAGCAGTACCATTGGTAGAGGTGAAGACTTCCAATGTGATCAGTTTCATCAAACATCACGTCATTTACTGCTTCGGAGTTCCCAGAAAGATCATTCATGATAACGGTCCTCAGTTCGTAAGCCATGCATTTCACCTGTTCTGTGACAAAAGCCGAATTCAGAATATGGCATCAATAGCTTATAACCCGGCAGCTAATGGATTGGCTGAGGCATTCAACAAAACCATTGTCAAACTCCTCAAAAAGGTCATCTCCTCTAACAAACGTGACTGGAATGAGAAGTTAGGCGAATGTCTATAGGCCTATCGTACGACTGTTCGTACACCTGCATGAAGTACACCATTCTCCTTGGTCTATGGGAGCGAGGCAGTCCTCCCCTTGGAGATTCAAATCCCGTTCTTACAGGTAGCAATCACTAATCAGTTAACCGTCGAAGACAATCAGCGCAGGCGGTTAAAAAAGTTGGAAGCGTTGAATGAAAAGCGCTTGCTCGTGCAGCAAAGGATTGAGCTTTACCAAGCTCGCATCTCTGGTGCCTTCAACAAAAAGGTCCGCGAAAGATCCTACCAGGTGGACGACCTCGTCTTGGTAGTACGAAGACTGATGGTGATGACCCATAAGACGTCTGGGAAGTTCGAGCCCAAGTGGGATGGACCGTTCGTCATAGAAACGTTGTACTCCAACAGTACTTATCGGCTAGCCAAGCCTAATGGAGACATGCTAATGATGTCCATCAACGACAAGTTCCTAAAGAAATATTACGTCTGAAGACAAAACCAGCATAGGCACCGATATCCCCTGAAATGGGTGCCCATGAGTTCTGGTAAGGGGATCCCTCGCTCTTCTCCTATATATTCTCGCAAGTAGATGTAGCACACCACGTCCACATTACCTCTGGATTGCTTCTCTACGCCTGGAAGACGTGACTACCATGTCCACATTACCTCTAAGTAGTCGTTCTTCTCGCATCAGTTCTATGATTATCCCGGTGGTCTAGAAAATGGTGTATGTCCATATTACCTCTGGATTGTTGTTCTATACCCCAACAAAGATCAAGCCTACCACGTCCATATTACCTCTGGTTAGGTAAATCCATTATGAAGATTCCCTCTTTATTCTGGAGACAAAAGCAAAGGGAACAACAAAGCTTCTACATATAAAACATGTGCTACAAAGACCTATTACAGACTCTTCGTAGTTACATATACAGAAGCAAAAAAGTTGAAATTGCGGTACTAGCTCTCAATAGCGCGGGTTAGGCGGTGACAGAGCCAATCACTTCCTGGTCAAAAGGAAGCCACCACCCGAAGCTGCTACCAGCCCGAGCCGGGGATGAAGACCAGTACAGGACTCCCCTATCTCCCCAGCTGGCCGGCGAGAGCAACCACAACAGCGGGCCTTGCTATTCCTCGGTCAGAATGGCAAGCAATCCTAACCCAGGAAGCAGAGGTCCGAGACGCCATTAATGCCCACGACATCCAGAATGCGGGACATCTCGAGATCCAATGGTAGTTCTACTACAGCTTCTTTGGATAAAAACATTTGCCACCGACGGCCGCCTCAGGCAAACTCCAGGGTAGTCAAGAGCTGAACAACGGGCAAGCAAGGCCATTGTTGAAGCAGCTGAGTCTTCTCTTGAAGGAGGACAGTCCTTTATGTAGGTTGTTCGCTTGGTCTAAGCACGAGCCAGACATCGGTCAGAAGGAAGCTTACCAGTTAAGCTAAAGCTCTACTCTATGACAGATGGCAGTACTGCGAGTGACCAAAGGAATGTGACTCTGAACCTCCTCTGCTAAAGAGATTCGCAATCCCTGCAAAGACGTAAGTGGCTCCAATATCAAAAAGCCATCAGGAACTCATGCTCTGAAATGATAACTCAGGACCATTGATACTAAGAGCTAGGTGTGACACCAGCCATCACCCACCTCGTACAGTCCTGACGCGTGTTCAGTCTTCTGTTCGAAGTATCCCGAGCTTGACTCAAGTTCGGGATACTTTGAAGGGGTTCTTGTAGAAGCATAAAAAATCTCAGCTGAAGACATCTCTTCGCCATAGTGTAGAAGATACAAAAGACTCAGGCTCAGTGTTAAAAAGACAAAACATAAGATATGGAGAGAAGTCCCTTTATTGTCATATCTACCAAAGTCTAGTACAGACACATCAAGACCATACATAAGGGACTAATTTTTTTTTCTACAAAGGATCTAGTACAGATTCGACAGAAGCCTAGAGGAATCTACAAGGGATGCAGTCTTCATCGAAGCGAAGCCTTCCTTCTTCTCGATACACACGCTGGAGGATTGACCTCCACCGAAGCGTATTCTGATATTCTTGTGGGTGCAGCCTCTCAGAAGCATATTAGTAACTCGGTACTTTGAAGAGCTAGAGCCTTCAAGCCGGAGGCGCAGCCACCTCCCTGCACCAACCTCAGAAATAAGATGGTGGTAGGCCGCCCTCCCTTCTTTTATTCCAGAAGCCAATGTCTTCACTCCAGTGGTGCAGTTATCTGCCTGCACCAACCTAAGATGCACAAGGGTGTCATACCCTTTATTTCTCGGCTAACGCCTTTACTGTTCAGAGGCGCATCTACTTACCTGCGTCCGTATGAGGCATAGGATGGTGATATGCTCACACAATCTCAATTCCCACGGCACAGTCATCTACTCCGGATCAGAAGCTTAAGTCGCTTCTCTACAAGAGACTTGGGAACTCCCATCGTAACCAATACAAGTCAACCTGTCGCTCCAAAAGTATAATAACCTCGTCAACCTGAAGCATAAGCCTACTTATCGCCTGCAACACAGTGACTCTGGTAGCCCGAAACACAGCTTCATAAGTTGCTTTATACGCACAGAAGTCTCATCGTCATTCGAAGCCAAGTCTATTCATCGCCTGAAAGCACAGAGGTTCTGTCGTCTCCAGAAGCACGGTCTACTCGTCACTACAAAAGCAAAGCAATACTTAGTGTCACAACCCGCACCCGGTGTAGGGGCACGAGAAGTGGGTACGTCTAGCCTACGCCGCAGTGTTGGCGGTAGAACGCTGTCCAAGGTCAAATACATCTAACAATTATAAGGTACATGTACAATATATACGCTCTGAATCGAGGACAATATATAAATGTACAACTCAATCACAGCTAAGGTAGAAAGTACGATAAAATAGATAGATATGAAAGTTGCCAAATGAAATACAATAAGAGAAAAAGTCTAAGTCTAATATAGCATCTCCACAACATCCAGAATAACAAAATCCCCAAATAAGTACAAAATGTATCCAAAACAAGATAAGACAATAAGTAAGATAACTAGTCTAGCTAACTAGCCTAGACTACTGGGATAATGTCCTCTGCAAGGACTGGGTCCTCCTGGGAGTCCAGCTCACAGGTGTCATCTAGGCCTGCTCTATAGTCTGAAGGACAGAACTCCTCAATGTCATCTGTAATATTTCAACAGGTCCAGTCAGGACAGGAACGAGCATAATACATCTCACGCAGTTCATAATATGACCGGATATGTAAATATGCTATAGAGTAAGATACATGAAACGCTAGAGAATATATGAAGTAAAAGAGATGACTGTAAATAAATATCTACTATAGGTAAAGAGCAACAGTGGCTATAGATGTAGAGTTCAAGATAGACATGTGAACAACTTGAATTTACACATGAGTATTCTAAGAGTTTGCACATGATTACACTACTTTGGAATTGTTCACATGACTATTTATACTCCCCCGTACCCCAATCAATACACAAGGATCTAGACAAGTTATGTTATTGCACATGATATCACATGAAGGCCCATAAATGGGTGCACATAAATGTATACATGGGGCCTCTGTGAACATGAAAGTACATGAATCACAAGAGTGCACATGAATGGTGAAAGTACCGGAGTACATGATGAAAGTGAAACACACATGACATACTGTAACCCGATGCTCCCGAGGGGGATAACATCTCATGAAGGGATCCATATAGTACCAATCCGTGTTAACAATGTGACAACATCAAGTAAAGTAATCTAGAGCATAAATGTAAATCCTATCAAGTATGAAACGGTTAGAGAATATACTCGCCTGGTATCCTGAGTATCCGATGAATATATATGTCTAGACAGAGTTGAGTCCTAAACAGAGTAACACAGGTCACAACATGTCCAAAATGGTAATATTGAATATCACAATGAATTCTATACGATTTCTAGGTCATCTAGGTCAAAGTCAACTCTTGGTCAACTCTAGTCAACTACATTAGTCAAACTAGGTCAACCTTGTCCAATCAAGTCTCACTAAGCCTAACCAAGCCTAGGCTAGCACTCACACATAATTTCAAAGCTGCACAAGTAATCACACACATTACATATATAGGTACATATATATACTCAATGTATATAGGCATACACATAGGAAATTATATATAGGCTATCATGTATAGGCTAATATACACTAGGATACTAGGCTAACATGTATACATATACCAACCTATCTACATACATACATTATATTAACAAATATATTCTATATGTATATTAGAGAGAGTGTGAGATGGTGTATAGTGTGCGTGACAGTATATGTGTGTGTGTGTGTGTGTGGTTTTCAGTCAACTGTGTGAATATATGTTCTCAGGTGTTGTCAACAGTGTACATGTGTGTGTATGTGTTGTCAACTGTTTGTGTGTGTGTGTGAGAGAGGAGAGTGATAGTGAGGGTGACATGGAGTGTGTGTGTGTGTCAGTGCACAATATGACAGGTTGTGTGTGTGTGTGTGTATGTGTCAGGTTTTAATGTAGCAGTAAATCATGTTTTAGTTAAACAGTGATATATATATGTGTGTGTGTAAATATATATGGGAGTGACATGGGGGGTGTGTGTGTGTACCAAGTTTTTAGTCAATAGCAGTGAACATGGGTTCTCAGGTTTCAGGTTTTAGTGTAACAGTAAATATATGTATGTGTGCATATAGATAGATGTGAGTGGCATAGAGTGTTCTCAGATTTTGTGTGTGCAGCAGTGGTAGGGTGACAGGACATGTTATCATGTTATCTCATTCAACAACACACATATGTATATGTAGAACCCTATGCTATATCTCCATCCAGTTTTCGAGTTTCAGTGAGTATCAGGACTTCAAAATCAAACCAAATAGCAAAATAAAACCCACACATACAACCTAAACATGAATCATCATCTATCAGTCATGTTATCACCTGACATTAACATTGAATATCAAAATCGAGTCTAAGAAACTCAGTTTAACAGCTAATACCCGATTTCAGTTTAGCCCCAATATCAATATACCCAAATTCGAATAAAATTCAACTAATCATCAAATCCGTGTGTACACAGGTGTCACACATGTGCATACGTGTCTGGGTGGGGTGTTCGTGTCCTATCAAGTGGACACGAGCGTGTTCAATCAATTTAAACACACATAGTGCACACTGTGTACCAGAATTATCGTACAGTAGGTTCGTGTCATTGTGGACACGACACACGACACTTCAGTCCTCATGCTCGTCTCAGAGGGTAGAGGGGGTGTAGTGCTACGTGTCTAGTAGCCTGACACAACACCACGACACGTGTAGGCGTGACACAGTACACGTATCAGTTGGGGGTTTTCGCGTGTGTGTGTGCGTGTGTGGTTCAATGCAGTGGCTAGCACGTGTCTGACTCGACACGATATGACCTGACACTTTAGGGGTATCGTGTCAGTCACTAGCCCTAGCCACACACCAGATTTTGTGTCCCCAAGTGCTGTGTCGTGTCCCACAGAAAACCCGAGCAGCAGGGCATGGGTACGGCTTGCGTTCGAGCTTGTCCAGTTGCCCGTGGACACGACACAGACACGAAAACACATATATTTCTTTATGAAAATTAAAGTATACACTTAGATCTACAAATTTGTTCAAATAGTTTTAGAAAAATAGAAATAAAATCTCTCTTGGGTATTTCATCAAACACCTACACATAAGTTATGATACGTGTCCGATACGGACACCAAATTGATACGAATTTTCTCTAAAATTTTCCTACAGGTAGGGGACACCTAGATGGATGCATCTATGGAATAAAATCAGGGTTTTAGGGAAATTTACAGGAATTACATATAAGGATCCAATCTCCAAGAAAAAGCCCCAAATAGCAAAGCCTCCTTCTTCAAGCTATGTCCCAATGAGCTCTCCTCCTTGCAAGCTAGCCTTCTTCTCCTTCTACTCCAGATTTAAATTCCAATCAAAAGGTTGGGATCAATTTGGCAGAGAAATGATGAAAGAGGAAAGAAATTAGGGTTTTCCTAAAGGGAAGTTTCTAAAAGAGGCAAGTGTGTGTGAGGAGACATTAAATAGGCTGAATTTAGGTTAGGAATGGGCTGTGGTGGCCGGCCATATAGGGGTCTAGGGTTAGGGTTTCATGTAAATGGGCTTGAGCCTAAATTCATAAGCTAGCTAGAACAACCCCTTAGCAATAAGTCCAAAATACCTATTTCCCCCAATCCTCTCATGAACCCTAGCCACACCCAAGTCAACTAAGTCTAACTTAAGTCACATTAGGGTCCCACATCATGCTAACTAAGTCACTAAAGTCAAAGTGAAACTCTAGGCTAGTCTCTAAAGTCACAACTAGCAAAAGTCAAAAATCACAACACCAATGCAATAATCAATAAAATAATTCACAAAAATTAAAATGACCAAAATACCCTCAAGACTAAAATATGGTAGTGATACCTAGTCCTCACCAGAAGCGCAGGAAGCATGGGTCCACCCCAATTGGTTTGTTTAAACTTCCTCTTGCAGAGAAGATTGGGATTAAATCATGAATGATATCATATCAGATTGATTTAAATCTTAGATGAGAATCCCAAGATTCTTTAGTTATGTCTTAATTTAAATCATGAGGATCAATTAGACTCCAAATCTAAGATGAAATCCCAAGATTTACTCGGCTGTATCCGAGCAAGCAAATCGGCATGCGCCACGTGTCACCTCCTTCGGTTATGATTATAACCACCAGAGATCTTGTTTGAGGGAAATCTCGATTTCTGCCATATATCAGCATCATAGAAGCCCGTACCTTACAATGATGGTAGATTCTTTCATATCTTAGGAACCCTAATACACATCGCATATGTGCTCGGTTCTCTATAAGTAGGAGTTCTTCTTCCACCAAAGGGGGACAAAAAAAGAAGAAGGAACATTGACAATCGACAATCTTCAAAGGAGCAGCGATCTCCATCCACGAAGAGTCGACCACCCTCCTCCACCTATCAACCAAAGAACCAACCAACCACCTTTAAGGGATCTTTTTATCCAGACAGCCTCTCGATCGGTGACCCCAGAGTCTCATCAAAGGCGCCAGAAAACTATAGCAAGGTTGATTTGTCGTCAGATCGTCAACGGAGTAAAGAAGTCGCTGCAGTTCTCGATCTCCATCGTCACACTTTCCCAGAAATCTCTTCTCCCTGTACTTAGAATATCCTATCTAGGACTTCCTTTTTTGTACACAGATACCTTATACGTTCAATAAAGCAAAAAGTTTGTTGAACCTTTCGTTACGTCGAACAAAGGTGACTTTGGCTATCAATGTCAAAGGTAAAAAAAGCTCTAGCCGTCAATATAGGTCAATCAACACCTGCTCCAACGACACCACCACAGATAGCACCTTGTCCAAAAGAAGAATACTCCTTCGACGAGGAAGATGTCATCAGCATCTTCGATTACTTGATCAAAAGCAATAAACTCCAGCTGCCGGACACAAAACAGCTAGAGGATGTAGCTAAAACTGACCACCCTAAATATTGTGTCTACTACAGGTTTATCGAACATCCAACTCGAGCATGCTATGTGCTCAAAGGCAAGGTCTAAGAGATGGTCAATTCCGGTGCAATCACTCTCCAGCAGGACGAAAAGACTGTGACGGCTAACGTTGTCTCTCTACAGTTTGATGATTTCCTTGCTCAACTTGTACAGGACGGTGTTGTCCCCATCCCGAGAACTACTCTAGAGATTGTAAATCTCCTACCTGCACGTACTGATGGTCTTGTTCCTATGTCTACCGATAAAGAAAAAATTATGTGGATCCATCCTGACTTGGTGGTTGACTTCGAAGCATCTTCTTTCGCCACAATATCTAAAATGGTGACCAAGTACAAGTCATGTAATATGACTTCATTGGGTGAACATCATCTTCCGCCTTTAACTGCTACCTTCATTTCAGCGACAGATTCTTCTTCTTCTTCTGAAAGAACACTGCCAAAGCCAGAGGCCAAATATCAACTAGCTTTTCATCTATATAGTCCATAGTCTCGTTAACTAATGATAAAGATGGGATATGATTTACAGAAGGCCCGGGCCTGAATCGTGGAAAAGGATCTCCGATGCATCTTTTTCTATGCCTCTTACACAACCAATCTCGTGTTGGCTTGGGTTTCTGGACGGACTCTTCATCCTGCTAGAAGAAACATTCTAAAAACAAGAGCTGTACGAAGAATTGTAACAGGGTGTCTTTCGAACCTGTATTCGAAGAAGAAGCCTTAACTAGTACTAGGTTTGGGAGACTTTACTTGCGAGATTACTCAGAAGGTCAAGGGAACCCTGCTCCAACTCCGGAGGCTATTCCAGCACATTTTTCCCCGCTGTGAATATTTCATCCGCTTCATCACCTTTAGTGGAACCGACTCCTCCTAAACCGACAACAACAAACAAGGAAAAATAGTCAGCCCATTTTGATAAGGTATTGAAGAAGACTCCACCTCTTGGACTGAAGAAGCCATATAACTTTGATATATTAGCTCAACTGGCTAATATCCTAGCAAGATTATCAATCTTTGAGCTCCTACGTCTCTAGAGGGAAACTCGAAAAACATTGAGTGAAGTATTTATGCAAGCTGATACTTGTCTGACACTCCTCAAGAAGCCAGAGGAAGAACCTGTAACTTGCTTTCATTGTCATAGTGTGATGGAGATGATGTCAAACATCACTTTTATGCAAGATGATATGTTGATGGAAGATAACCGACATGATCGACCTCTCTACTTCACGGGATATATCGACTCCATAAAAGTTGATCACATCTTGATCGACCCTTGGTCTGTACTCAGTATCATGCCGAAGACTCTACTGGATGCATTGAAGATCCCTGTGCATAATCTTTCTACAACTATCATGACGATCCTGGGATTTAATTCAGGTAGAAGTTAACCCCTAGGGAAGATTCGTCTGAAAGTTCAAATTGGCAATCTTTGCACAAAGGTTACTTTCTATGTGATGGACAATCATGGCTCCTATAATGCTTTGCTGGGAAGACCATTTATGCATGAGCATAACATTGTGCCATCCACTCTCCACCAATGCTTCAAGTATGTGGATGTTAATGGAGGATTCCAGAAGGAAGTAGCTGATCTAAATTCTTTCAGAGGCATCGAAGCATATTGTACTGATTCCCGGATGTACAAGGATGAGTTCATGAAGGTTGTACTGGCTCTGGATACTGAAGAAGATCAGAGAGACACCTCAGATGACGTTCTCGTGATTTCATTCAAAGGACGTACTTCTCGTCCTCAATCTTCTCAAACGTTAAACATCCATCTTTCCTCTCATAAGAAGCAGTCTCCTGTTAGAAAGATGGAACAAAGGGAGCTCACCTCTTCTGAGCGACTTGCTATCGACCTTCATCGTAACAAACCTCCTCCTCCTCCTCCTCCTTCTCTTTCTTCTTCTCCTACTCTAGTTATCAATCTGACTAAGCCTTCTGCTAAGGCTAAGAATCCTGTTGTAAATGATGATGTACAAATCAATAAAATAGCATCTCCTTTGCAGTATACTGATATCTTTTATTATACTCGATGTTATTTAGAAATATTAGATAATTTTAAACCACTTATAATAGGAGCAGTTCAATCTCTCCAAAATAAAGTATTGCTCGAACCAGTACAAGATTCCTTCTTCCTCGTTCCTTCCAGAAAAAATGATGAACTTCTTATACTTTTTAGTAAAGGAACATAGCAAGAGACCACACACGATAGCGAGGATGAAAATGACGATAATGGAAGACTACAACTACGTCATTATAGTCAACAATCAAAAGAAATCATTCAAAAGATGGGCTATAATTTTAAAACTGGTCTTAATGGCGGTAGAGGAAGACGAACTCCCATTCGTACCCCTGCTCCAAAAGGAAAGGCATTACAATATTACAACAAGATAAAGCGTGGGTTGGGTTATATTTCGTCGGTTACAACAAGACAAATGCTGGTGCAACTTATCAGCGGGCTATGAGTACTATCTTCTATGATCATTTACGGAAGAAAGTTGAATGTTATGTCGATGATATTGCTGTCAAAAGTTGTCTAAAGGAAGACCACATCCAAGACTTGAGAACTATCTTCGATCTAATGTGCCAACATTAACTCAAGATGAATCCCACCAAGTCATTCCTGGGAGTCTCTAGTGGCAAATTTCTCAGATTCGTTATTACCTCTAAAGGTATACACGTTGACCCTGAGAAATTAAAGTCATTCAAGAGATGCGTCCTCTACGCAACTTAAAAGAGCTACGAGGATTCCAAGGACGGCTTGCGTACATCAGGAGATTCATCTCAAATTTCTCTGGACGCTATAGACCGTTCACTCAACTCAAGAAGAAAGGTGTGTCTTTCATTTGGACTGAAAAATGCCAGCAAGCATATAAAGACATAAAGTGATACTTAATGAACCCTCCAATTCTAGTGCCTCCAGTCTCAGGAATACCCTTCTTGATGTATGTTCGAGTAATGGATCATTCATTGGGTGCCTTACTAGCTCAGAAGAACAAAGAAGGTCATGAGCAAGTTATCTATTATCTCAGCCGCACAATGATTGGGGCTAAACATCGATACAGTCTGGTAGAAAAAGAGTGTCTAGCTTTGATGTTTGATGTTCAGAAAACTAGATATTATATCACATGCCAGACTAACCATGTTATCTCAAGAGTTAACCATCTCCGGGTCTCAATAAAGAAGTCCAGTACACTCAATTCCAGACTTGCTACATGGGCCATATTATTAGCATAATATGATATAGTCTATGTCCCACAAAAGTCTGTTAAGGGTCAAACCTTAGCTGACTTCCTCGCGGCTCATCCAATTTCGGAGACATCTAAACTCTATGACGAGATTCCGGACGAAACTTTGGAATCCAACATGATTTCAGAAGAAATTCTTGCCTGAAGTCTATTCTTTGATGATGCATCCATAATAGGACCAAATGGTGCTATTATTGCTAGAGTTGGAATCATCCTCGTATCGCTAGAAGGATTAGCTATTCAAAGAGCTTATTCTTTAGATGAGTCGTGTTCCAACAATGTGGCTGAATACAATGCTCTGTCCATTGGTCTCCAATTGGCTAAACAATTGGATATTGAATATCTTGAAGTATATGGAGACTTTAAACTAATCGTCAATCATGTTAGAGGCACGTATGAAGTTCGGTACTAGGATTTCGTCCTATATCATGAAGTGGCAGTTAGACTGGCTACATCGTTCAAGGGCTTCTTTATTGAACATGTACGTCGGGCATGCAATACGGAGGCTAATGCATTGGCTAATCTGGCAGCCGTATTAGTAATCCCAGTGAGAAGGCAATAGATGATTGTCATCACTAACAGAGAGTTATTTTGCATCGAGAATAACTCAAATATTGAGTCCAGCAATTCAGCTAAAATCAACGTCATTAGTGAAGACTGGAGAGCTCCTTTCACCGACTTTGTGGTACATGACATCTTACCTAAAGATTCTAAGTAAGCTACAACAATCCGTAGGCAATCACTCCGGTTTTATTACAATCATACCTCCAAGACCCTCTATCGGCAAATATTTGGTGGTCTACTCTTACGCTGTCTTATGGAAGATAAAGCAAAACAAATACTACGTGAAGCTCACGATGGTGTATGTGGTGCACATCAGCCCGGTACTAAGTTACAGGATCGTATCCGACGTATGGTCTACTATTGGCCCACTATGGTATCAGATGCCATTGAATATGCAAGGAAATGTCGAGCCTGTCAAATCCATACAGATTTCATCTATCTACCGTCAAAGTTCCTTCACCCGACTGCCGTATCATGGCCCTTTGAAGCTTGGGGAATGGATGGCATTGGTCCTATCAATCCACCGTCATCTAGAGGACATCAGTTTATACTAGCTATAATCGATTACTTCTCGAAATGGGCGGAAGCCATACCTTTATCTGAAGTCAAGACTAGCAGCGTCATCAACTTTATCAAACATCATGTGATATACAGATTCAGTATTCCTCGACAAATCATTCATGAGAATAACCATAATTCATCAGTTAGAAGTTTACTCGGTTTTGTGATGATAACAGAATCAAAAATATTGCTTCCATGACCTACAATCCTGCAGCTAATGGTCTGGCTGAAGCATTCAACAAAACTATCATCAAGCTTCTCAAGAAATTTATTTCTACCAATAAGAGAAAGTGGAGTGAAAAGCTTGGAGAATGTCTATGGGCTTATTGTACTACTATACGCACTCCAACTGGTTGTACACCTTTCTCTTTGGTGTATGGATGCGAAGCTGTCCGACCATTAGAAATTCAAATCCTCCCCTTAAGAATTACAATTGCCAATGAACTAACGACGGAGAACAATGATCGTCTTCGACTTCAGGAGCTTGAACCATTGGACAAGAAACGGTTACTAGCTCAACAACATATTGAACTATATCAGGCCCGTATCTCAAAAGATTTCAACCGTAAGGTCAAAGTACGAGCATTCCAAAATGGCGAATTAGACCTTACTGTCAGACGTCCTATGACTATGACACATATGAGCAAGGGCAAATTCGAAGCAAAGTGGGAAGGTCCTTATGTTGTAAGCAAGGTTTTCTCAAACGGAGCTTACCAATTGACCGGGATGGACGGTCGAGTGGCTGTGATGCCTATCAATGGCAAATTTTTGAAGAAATATTATGTTTGAAAAATTGTATGAGATATCAATATTGTACATGATTCAAATCTTTGAGTTATTATCTTTTATTTACTCTTCTGTAAAGATAATTATACATAATAATTTCTCGAAATCAGAGTCTGTCATGTCCTCATCACCTCTGAACAGACTCGATTTCCTGAAGTATGTTATGTACACTTACTTCTGAATATATTCCTATATCTCCTTCTTGGACTCCAACAGACCAAGAATAATCTACGAATGAAGAATCATGTCCTCATTACCTCTGAACACTATCATTAGTTCATACCCGTCTGTCACGCATACATATACCTCTGAGAAAATAACCACAACAAAAATAATGTCATCATTTTCTATTATGTTCCTATTTCCTCTGAACAGATATGATAGTTGATGTTGTTCTTTCAGAGAATGTGTTATTATACATTACTACTGAATACATTCTCAAAACCAAACAAAATCAGTGTTCATTCAAAATACAAAAAAATCATAAAGTTCATTACATTCCTCAAAATGTGACAAACAAAAGAAGATGGAAAGGCAAAAGAAAGATGCAAAGTGTCATGGTGGGGTGCTAAGGGCCATGATATGTGTCTTTAGTCCTGCAATACGTCTTTTTCGGTCATCCTGACCGACAAGGATGTTTCCCGCAGCCACAGTCCTTCTTTTCTGCTATGACATGAGTCTCAGAATAGGGGCACAGTGATTCACTTCAGCTTCTCGAGATACATTCAGAGTTTGTAATTGCTGCTCCAGTTCTCTCAGCCTCTGGCGTTTCTCGTCCAACTGCTTCTCATGATCAGATCGTTTTGCTACAAGGGACTCCAACTTGGCACAAAGCCTATCCGCGTCTTTCTTTAGGGCACTCATTATGTCATCATTAAGAATAATTGTTGTCTCAGTTTGTTCTTTTAACTGAGTCAATTGACTCTCTTTTTCAGCCATTTCATCCAATTTTTTATGAAAAGAAGCATTGGTTTGAACGACTTCGTGGGTCAAACACCGATATTCGACTGCCACAAGGGATTCGAAATCACCCTTCTTTAAAGCCTGAAGAGTAGTGATAGGTTCTTGCAAGCTAGCAACCAGCTAATCTAGGGCATCCGCTCTTGCATTTTCATCTGTCTCTCGGATGGCGGTTATCAAAGCTGAAGCTGTATTCCGTAGAGCATTAAAAGATAAATCTGTGGCTAGGGCTACTCTCACCAAGCTTTGCAGGCAAGTATAGAAGGATGCTACAAGCCCATCTGCTACCCCGCATACTAGGTCACGGCCATCTGGAGTCACAGCTATATCTTTAAAACTGACTCCTACAGGAACTGGAACACTCGGAACTGTGATAGAGACGGTTGTAGGATTTGTCAAAGGAAGTGGCATAGGAGGTTGCAGAAGCACTCTCATTGATGGTGAAACAAAATCAGTAGAGGCAGCTGAAGTAGGCCTACTTTTGCTGCTTCCGGCGTCAGAGCCACCGGAAGTAAAGCGAATGTCTCCAGCTTCCAAATCACCGTGATCAAGAGCGACCCCAGTTTCAGCTTGACCACTTCGACGTTCAGAGATGACAGTTTCTTGAACAGGTTTATTAATGACAGGAGGCTCTTCCTCGTCAGAAACCTCGGTGTTGACATTATCCTCGGATTCCTCAAGGGTTTTGTCGTCTTCATTAGAACTCTCCTCGTCATCGACCTCAGGTTTATCACATCCTTCGGTCTCGGGCATAGGATTTTTAGATCCCCATCTACAACTTCTTCACCTTCTAGTGCTTGAGGGACTTCTTCGTCCTCTTCAGGGATAGGACTGGTAATACCGTCAAGCATAGGAGAATCGCGATCTGGATATTCGGATAGTATGGGTCATTCGAGTTCCTCAGCATCAGACTTGAGATTTCTGGCATCTTCAATCCCGGGTGGATGATACTCCACAATTTGTCTCTCAGGGTTAACTTCACCCTCAACTTTGGGGTCAAGATTCTCCTTGCATGTTTGTTGTTTGTCAGGGTTTATTGCACCCTTAGCTTCAATGTCAAGGGTTTGATCACCCTCTGCTCTGGTTTTAGGGTCATCAATGTTCCTAGTCTCAGTCAGTACTATAGAAGATACTGGTTCTTTTTGCAATCTAGGTGATAAGCCCTCTCCAGCGTCAAAAATGTTGGTACCCAATGCATCATCTAGTGTACGGTCACCTTCAAAGACAACCGACCGTTTGGCGATGTCCAAAATTTTGGTACCCAATGCATCATCTAGTGCCAAAAGGTCCGACCGTAGTCGTCTTCTTCTTCATAACAGGTTCGATATGTCCAAAAGGGACATGATCGGGGGCAGAAGGGCTGATAGATGTTTGCCATTAAATATCAAAACAAAAATTACAAAGAAACTCGATTTGATTGTAAACTTTAAAAGTACAAAAGTGAGCCTAGAAAAAAATCCTAGGAAACAATCTAAGTACAATTGTTTTTTATTCTGGGGTTTGACGATGGAGGCTCGAAAAAGTATTGCAACTCTGCCTTACTCCTTGGACTATTAGTCACAGTCTTTGCTCTTGAAAAAATTTGCCAGCCTTTTGATTGCCAACCTTTAGCATGGGTGTGGTACCCTACTATTTATAGTGATTCCAGCATAAAGCAAATTTTGGGCTGCATAGAGGGCCACGTGGCCACGTGTCTGTAACAGCACATGAAGACTCGATCTTGGGCTGCCAGCTGGTGGGGGTTGTTGAGATTTCTTTGTTGTAGCAAATCTGGGTGGTTGAGACTTGGTCAAATTGCCATGTGTCCCTCCCACAAAGTATAGCCTGAATCATTTTGGCCGCATAGTGGCCTTAGGAGCCTTTCTTCTGCGGCTCGACTTTGCTTGGCCGCATGGGGTCTTCGAGAACCTTGCTTCTGTGGCTTGGTTTCACTTGGCCGTATGGGATCTTCGAGAGCCTTGCTTCTGCGTCTTAGTTTCACTTGGCCGCATGGGGTCTTCGAGAGCGTTGCTTCTGCGGCTCGAGTTTTCTTAGCCACATGTGGTCTTCGAGAGTCTTATTTCCGTAGCTTGGGTTTTCTTAGCCGTATGGGATCTTCGAGAGCCTTGCTTCTACAGCTCGAGTTTTCTTAGCCACATGGGGTCTGCAGGAGCACTCCTTCTGCGGCTTAGTTTCACTTGGCTGCATGGGATCTTCGAGAGCCTTCTCTCTGCGTCTTGGTTTCTCTTGGCCGTATGGAATGATGATCCGTACAAACTCCATCTTTTCTATGCTTTAACAAGACCCCCTTCAAAGTTTTCACATTACAAATTTGGAATACTTTGAATAAGAAGCATGGAGACATTCATAAAATGTTAAGCCGTAGGGAAGCTTCGAGCCGTTGGAAGATTTCGATCTACAGGGAATTTTTGAGCCGCAGAGAGACTCTGTCCAGCTGTCACTGCTGCATTTAATGTTCGAATTTGCTTTTTAGATTTGGGCTCTCCTTTCAAGATAAAGGTGACGGTTACTAAGGATAAAATTCGAAAGGTCATCATTATCTTTAAATGCCACGATAACCGAAGCGGCGCCTATCCATTTACCCTTCTTGGTGGACTATAAATATATAGGTCGTATGGCAGCGAGAGAATTCCTAATGCTTTCTCTTTTCGTTCTCTTCTCTTCCAACATCCTTTTCTGCTCCCGATCAGCCATGGCCCCCAAAGCCTCCAAGTTGACCGGCATTGCTAACAGAGGAAAGGGGTTTGCCTCTTTGTCGATAGTTGCAGACCCGTTCTCTGCTCATCCTGACGTACAGCCTCATATCCATGGTAAGGATGGTGGAAGAACGAGTGCTTTGGACTCAAATGTCCATGTCGCATGCTTTATGTACGGGCCAGTCACATATCATCGCTGTGCTTTGGCTTCAACTTCTTTAGTGCACAGTTGGCCTTCATGGGGCATGTGCTGCATGTGCTCTGTGTGGTTGGTCCCAATGGATTGAGCCACGTAGATTCCACCCGACTGAGCCGCATGAGCTCTCCCCTGATCTGGTTCGCGTGTGTTCTATTATGACTGGGCCACATAAACTAAACAGAAACCCATTCACTTTATTTTCTTCTGACCGCTGACCACTTTTTCCCCTTTTTATATTTTATAGGGATCTGGCTAGCAAATTTCTCCTAGACCGGTATCGACGATTTTGGATATAGTAAAGATGCAACATTTTGACACACACATCCGACAACTCAGAACTCTCCATGCTTCGGAATGACTTTCCTCAGATGGTAGGAAGAACCTTTATACATCAAAAAGTCGGACGGTGGTTAGGCGTCGTCGTGAAAGTCCTATTTTCATGGCTCCCCAAGTAGGCAAAAGCAACACTAGGGATGTTGTTTTGAAGGTATGGCCACTTGGAGGAATGGGCCTAGGACGTCCGCAATACGGAGGGGGGAAAGTTAACGCTTGTAGATGCTTTTAGCATGCTATTTTTGCCCTCCTCCATGTGGCTTCTCGAAGGTTCAACAGCCTTGTTTGCTTTTCAGCAGTAAAATATGACTCCTTTCGTAGGCTACGAAACTTCCTTTTGACGAAGGCGTGGTACTGCCAAACTTACCTAAAAAGCTGAAGATCGATCTCCCCACTGTGCCGCTTGAGGCGATACTCATGGTGCTATGTATTACTGATGAGTAGTGGATTTTCCTCCTTTTCTGGAGATGTAGCCCCACCAATGTAGTTGATGTTTACTTGAAATAAAGAGATACATTTTCTCCATTCTTTGGCTTATGATGTCTGAAGTGCTTGTACTAGGGGACCTAATATAGCAATTGTGGTTGGTAGAGGACATCCCACTAGGGAATTTTTTTTTGACCTATTACCCTTTTGTGCATCTAGAAATGCGAGCAATAGATTTGAACAATTTTTGTGGACCTATTACCCTTTTGCGCATTGGTGGTGCGGGTAATAGATTAGAATGATTTTTGTAGACCTACTACCCTTTTGCGCACTGGTGGTGTGGGTAATAGATTGGAATGATTTTTGTGGACCTACTACCCTTTTGCGCACTGGTGGTGCGGGTAATAGATTAGAATAATTTTGTGGACCTATTACCCTTTTGTGTACTGGTGGTGCGGGTAATAGATTCGAAACAAAACCTAACAGAGGTAATATGGACATGTTAGGTTCTGTGACCTTAACACCGTAATTTTATCTCGAGTTGGGTACAGGTGTTAAGTTAGGAGATTATTTATATCAGAGGTAATATGGATGTGACATACGATAATCATGAATAATTTTTTTGTGGACCTATTACCCTTTTGAGCACTGGTGGTACGGATAATAGATTTGAAACAAAACCTAATAGAGGTAATATGGACGTGATAGGTTCTGTGGTCTTAACACCATGATTTTCTCCTAAATTGGGTACACATGTTAAGTCAAGAAACTATCGGTATCAGAGGTAATATGGACATGACACACGATAATCAGGACCAAGAAGTTTGCTCAGAGACGACTGTAGGAGCGTAAAAAGTGCTTCACAAGAAGGGTCAAAGTGATAGTCCAGTCTACTCAAATTCATCCCCTTTATGCCAAGGAGAGGCTAATCACTTTACGCCTAAGCAGGCTGATCATTTTACGCTTGGGTCTACACCTATGATTTTACGCCAAGGACAGAGCAGCCTCTTTTACGCTGGACAAAGCTGTCAAATCTTGCATTTAATGCAAACTCTGACATGAAGATATTAATGATGGCATTTACCACAGAATTCAATGGAATTTGTCTTATACAAAGACCATTGTTGTCGTTTATGGTAATCGAGCTACTTTACGCTCACTGTATGGTTTCTTTTACGCATGGAGTTTTACATGAGTTCTTACGCTCATAAAACAATATGTGCGTAAAGTCTATTTGAGCCATTTTACGCTCAAGGTTATTCAATAACCACTTTACGCGGGAGACCTATGATAGAGCTATTTTACGCTCATCTTACTGCTTAACGCCCAGAGGATGTTGGAGCTATTTTTACGCCCTATTCTTTCTGGCCGGTTTGGAACGTGGTTTGCCTACATGGCCTTCATGCCACATATTTCGAAGAACGTGTGTACATGTATCCTATTCTTACTGAAATGATGGGACGCATGTCAACGTATGCAAAGGATGACTTTGATCATGGGTGGCAGTTGTTAGCGTAAAGACAGATTTTGATGCTCTTTTACGCACAGAAGCCCCAGTCTATAAATAGACTCATTTTTCTCAAGAGAAAAAAGAGGAAAGAGGACAGAGAGAGACATAAGAGAATACAGAGATCAGAACTTCGAGATTTTGATTCTCCAGAGCATTCTTCTTCAACTTTTCTTTCAGAACAGAGTGAAGCAAAGCAGGAAAGCATTCGGCCTCGCCATCAGTGCCCAAGTGCGTCGATACCTTTCTGGTGACTTAGTTCTTCTAAGTTGTTCTACTTCAAGCAGTGATCTTCATCATCATCGTATGGTCCAAGGAACAAAGTGATCATTTACAGATCAGACTTCCATAGCAATACTTTTCCAGAATCAAATTTGTACTTCTTGTACTTTTTTTCGTTTTATTTTTAAAATCCAACGTTTGTTTGGCAATTTTGTTAAGTGAAACAAAATGGCGACTCTGCTGGGGACGACCTTCTTCTCTAACGAGGAGGCGATTGCTCAATATGATGATGTTTCGGTCGGTTCGACCAAGAAGACTCTGGTTGTACACTTCGACCAGACTGTCTACGAAGAAATGCTCCGAACTGGGGGTGGTTCTCGCCACTCCAATGTTCAAAAGTCTCGCAAAGCACGAAAAGTTTGGATTCCCAAATCCAAAGTGGTTTCTGATCTCTCTGTTGCTTCTGATGACAAGGGAATTCTTCCTACTCCTGTCGTAGGGGCTCCCGTTCGTAACGAGGCAGTCCTTACTTCAGAGTTGCACTTAAAGTGTGACGATTTATCTCCCGTTTGTAACGGTGAAGATAATCGGGTTTCACGCCCACTGCGTAAGAATCAAGTTTTACGCTCAGTGGGTAAGAACCAAATTTTATGCTCAGTACATAAGAATGAATCTCCCATTCGTAATGGGGCAGACTCTAAAGTTTATGCTTCTGAGTGTAAGAACCAGTCTCCCGTCGGTGACGTGGTAAGCTCAAATAAATTACGCTCCTCTCGTAAAGCAAAATCACCCGTCTGTGACATGGTAGATAATCAATTTTTATGCTCCACGCGTAAAGGTAAGTCTCCTGTCTTTGACAGTGTAGATAAAATTCATAACGATGTTTGCACATCTAATGTGAATGTACCTAAACGTGTGCAGCGTAAAAATGTCGTTGGTAAAGCTTCTATCCTACACCAACAACCTTCTTATACTGATTTATGCAAAGTACCAAACTTATAAATTACACGCCAATAAAATGGAGTCCTTCGTGCTAAATCTCAAGATTTACGCACACAACTCCAAACGCGTAAAAATGTACAGTTTGGTTCTGCGAATGCAGCCAGTAATCTTCTTTATACACAAGGGACTAAACATTTTTCTTCCCCAAATGTAATAAAGAAGAATACTCCATCTGTTTCTTCTGATTTACGTGAATTGCTAATGCAAAAACGTAAGAACAGACAATCCCCGGTAACATTCCCCCAAGAAAAATATCATTGTGAATATCACCAAGTTGTGATCAACTGTTGTTGTTCGGCTTCAAAACGGTCAGTTTTTGATCGTTTAAATTTTAACTCGCCTCAACATCAAGCTGAAGACCAAGAACATGAGTTGTCATATGTGTCAGTCAATATGGCATCTCATACTAACAGAGGACAACATCCAAGACGGAATATGTCCCAAACCCCAGGTCAACAACAGTTCAACAGGCTTCTTGATTCCTTTGAAGGAGTTGTAAAACCCCTAAATTTTCTACTATTTTTTATTATTGTTAAATTTGGTACTGATTTAAATTTTTGTATTATACGTCGTATAGTCGTATTATACGTCGCGCACGAAATTTTATTTTTTTTCGAATTTGCTCGACGAGTGCGATTATGTGCGAGCGTACATATTTTTGAAAAATACTTTTCTTCTATTTTTATGGTTTCAAAATATTATACATAATAATTATTTAGCTATCGTACCAAAATTTTCAAGTTCATTATTTTATTTATTTTATTTACACAAAGGCTTTCGTTTATACAGTTATTAATTATAAATAATATTTTTAGTGCGTACATGTATTGCAAAAATATTTTATTAGTGTAATTTTTGAAATTATTAATATTAATATTTTATTATTCAAAAAGATTTATTATTTTTGAAATTATTATTATTAGTATTTTGGAAAATATATTTCGAAATTATTGTGGCGATTTAAAATCTTGATTTGAAACTGTGGATTTATTTAATTACTTAATATTTGAAAATTTAGTTATTCCATTTGATTTTAAAACTAGGAAATTTAATTTAGATTAGATTTGGATTTGATTGATTTAAATTAAATTAGGAATTATCTAATTTGGGTTTTAAATATCCTAATCCCTATCTTAATGGGAATTCCCACATCCTATAAATAGGCAGGTACTCATCCATGTATTTTTATTCCTCAACATTATTCCTTCACAAATATTTCTCCATGAAGTGCGTGCACCGTGTCCGTGTTCCACCATCCACAATCTTATTCCATATATTTTACAAGTACATTATTTTCTTCTTCGTGTCGGACACATCCTCCGACACCAACAAATTCCTAATCTCAGCCCCTGTCCACTACCCTACCCGACCGTCCACACCCTCGCCACAAACCACCATCCGAACCCTGTCCCCGTCGTGTCGGACACACCCGACACGACTCATCCAAATCCTAACCCTAACGACGACCATGGCCGGCCATCTCCACCAATTCCCGATAGCACCTCCGTGCAGCCACCCACGCCGAGACCACCAACACAAACCCGTCCACCGCACCCAACCACCAGGAACGCCATCGCGGCCACCCTCTTCTGACACAACCCGGTCGTCTCCCCACACCATCATCGTCGCCACAACCAACCCTGTCTCCACCTACCGGACCACCACGACCCAACGTCCCAGTCACCCCGACTGGTTTGACCGACCACCGCCACACCTTCATCTCCAAGTCCACAGCAACCCAATCCCGGCCAAAATTATACACGACCAGCCGCTCGTCGACTTCACAACCACCAGGACCAACCACCACAACCGAAGAAAAACTCCAAAATTAAACCCTTACCTCGCCGGAATCGTCGTCCACCCTCGAGAACCCGATCCCGCCGTCGACCGCCTCGAGAACCCCATCCGCCGAGGGCCCAGCCGCCGCAGCGAACCGCCGCCTCCTTCCCGGCCGGCGCGCCACCGTCCCTCCTCCCGTTGACCGCCACGCGAGCCCCCGCCTCCAGCGCTTCACCGCCGGACTCCGATCGCCTCCACTCTGACCGCCTCCGCCTAGTCTCCGCCGAAACCCTCGCCCGACGCCGACTTCCCCTCACTCTTCCCGATCTCCTCCGCGTAACCCCCTTCCCGATCTCTTCCCTCCGCCGCAGTCTCCTCTTCCCCAGCTCGCTCCTCTTCTGACCTCCGCGCGCCGCCCGATCCCAACAGCGCCAGCGAGCGCGCGACCGCTCGCCGATCTTCCTCCCTCTCGCACACTCTCTCTCGACTCCTCCTCTCTCTCCTTCTCTTTCTCTTTCTCTTTCCTCATCTTCTACTAGGCATTATTACTTCGTTAAAGAGAAACCACTGTTCCCGAGGAACAGTGGTATTTGTTTTATTATAAGTTGATGTATTATCATTAGCCTACTAAATTTTTTTTACTGTTATGTTCAATTATTTTATTAGTATAAAAGAGAGAAAGAAAAAGGATTTTTTTGTGGTTTCTTTTCCTTTTATGAGTTGGGTTCTTTTTTCCAATATTATATTTATTATTTTCATTACAGATTTTTATTACTCTAGGTTTCTAAAGTATTATTATTTCTATTATTATTTTGATTATTATTTCTATTATTATAATTACTAATATTGTTACAGTATTTGTTTAAACTATTTTACTAGATACAGTTTTCAAAATGATTAAACAAATGTATGGGGTTGGTGACCATATGAAATTTCAAAATTTTGTATTTGATGTATTACTATGTTGTTATCCATTTATAAAAGCTGTATATATTTTCTACCTCAAAATCCTATCTAACAATTTAGGGTTTGCCTTAAAATATTTTTCTCCCCTATATATTTTTCTAGTAATTATCTAAAAGTTTCCATCAAATATTATAAAAAAAAATTCTGAAATAGTATAAGTATTGTTTTACGCAACTTCCTTCTATTATCGAACCTTGTCCGTATCCAAGCCCATCATTCCTATTCCTTCGCCAAATCGAGACTACCTTGTGTCGACCTTGACTAAATTGACCCTTCTAGACTCAATGGAACTGACCGTGTCACCATCCGTGGTCACCTTGCATAGTGGTTGCTCCGAAGTCGCAGTTCATGCCACCATGATTATCGCAGCACACCAGGCGCACTACCAGGCAAGACACCTTGCCATTTGCTGTTTAATTATTTTAGCTCATATTTCATACATGTTCATTATTTTCTTTATGCAAAATAAACTGTGATATATGGCATAACATGTTAGAATTTACTGTTCAGTTTTTTGCTATGTATTATTTTTTTTACACATTAAACATAGATTTAAGGGACCACCCTTGTGTGTTGCATTCATGGCCTTGACACGTTGTACCACGAAGTTGTGCGTCGCATGTAGAACACGGAAGTGCGTAATTGGCTAGCCACCAGTACGTACAAGCCGTGCGATAGGAATAACCGCTAATAGAGGTTGCATGCTAGTTTGACTTAGCGGTTATAGAGTTAGCATTGGGCGGGAAGAACATGATTGGAAGTTGACTACCACCCTATCTATCGTAGACTCGCTCGCTACTGAGGAACAATAGGTAGACTATATGCTATAGACTCGCTCGATACTGAGGAATAGTATATGGTGTTGTGACTCGCTACTGAGGTACTGTATTATTTTCTCGACTTGACTGGGTAGTCATGCGACCATGAACTGTTCTTAAACTGTATTCACATAGATGTGGTTAGGCACCCTTATCCGTTAGGTACGAGTACCTTTGGTTTGGGTACTTGTATCTGACCGTGGCTTGGAACAATAACTTGTCGCGGATTAGTTTGTCACATCTTGTCCTTGTTTGGTTATAGGTGTGACTTACTACTTCGATGAGAAGGTATTGAACCTTGTTGGGGTCCGGATACCATATTGGATTCATAGCATGGGAAGATACGTTACCATGAATTAGTTTACCATCTCTTGTCCTTGTTTGGTTGGAGGGATGGTACGCTCGTTCAGTAGGTGTGTATTGGAACATATTATAATTCGATTTACTTAATTATTTGAGCAATATTTAATCAGTTTATATGGCATGATATTATGTGTCTTGTTATGTCCTTCTGAGGACCTGGTTATCTCTCCAGGTGTGTGCTATTGTCTTTCGCAGGTGCTTTAGCTCTAGCCGTGTTCATTGCTTCTTTTACGAGGATGATTGCATTTGGATCGTCTTCGCTTTGCTCGCCAAATTTATTTCTTTTCTCATGTATTTTTCCTTCACCTGTTGGTAGTGGATTTGTCTCCGCCCAACATATTGTATCAAGACAAATTCATAGTTGATATATGATATCTTTTATTCTTTGATTTATGGATGAGATTAGTTAGTTTTGGTTCTACTGCATTTTACAGCTTATGTATTCATACGAGGCATCCATATATTGGAGTATACTTCGTATGAATACAGCTGGCATGTCTACGTTCCTAGTCCTACGTATTTTGGGACTGGGGCGTTACATGAGTATATCAGAATACTCGATCAAGAAGACAAAGACAATTGCAGACTTCTGATTCAGAAGCTGGGGGTACTCAATCTTTTGAGTCTGATACCGATAGTGTGGATTCATACTTCTATACTAATCCCTCTGTATCTTCAAGAGAGGTTGAATCCTACGCTGTTGGAGATGAACCAGAGACGTCATCTTCTAATACGGAACAACGTCTCACTGTAGTGGAGCAATCATTGAAAGACATGCTTAACATGGTGCAAAGCATGCATCAGATAATTTTGAATCAGCAAACTGCTCAACCTACAGTAATAACTCCGGTACCAGTAGCAGCACAAACTCAAGATAGTCAAGGGGCTGATATACCTTTGAATGTTCAAGAGCCTGCTGTTAATCAAAATTCTGCATCTCCAGATCCCATCATTCCAGAAGATGTACCACCTCTAGTGGGGGCTACGGTACATCCAACGACTATTCAATCAAATGTGTTTCCTCAAACCAGCGAAGCCATTCAAGCAGTGCATGAACTCAAAGCACAGTTTGAAGTTTTGAGGCACAAAGATCAGCTCCAGAGGTTAGGGATTAAGCAACCTTATCCTCCTCATTGGAATGATGTACCCTTTTTACCGAAGTTCAAGCCGCAATCCATGGTTTTATTCGATGGAAAAGCATCTCCCAGTCAATATATCAATTACTTTGATATTATGACTGTACACTTGCAGAAAAATAATGCTCTTCTCACTCGAGTGTTCATCGGGTGCCTGACGGGTTCAGCTTACGACTGGTATCGTAGCTTACCCGATAACTCTATTTCGTCTTTTGACGAATTCAAGGCAATGTTTCTCTCTCGTTTCTATGAAGGAGGTATGGACATGAACATGTCCTCCTTGATAGAAATCAAACAAAAGGAGAAAGAAGATACTCGAACGTTCATTGAACGTTTCCGACAGGCTACTCTAAAGATGCCTCCTGGTATGCCAGATTCAGCGTTGATTGATACATGCAAGATGAATCTGCGACCATCCATTGCTGTCTTCACAGGTTCCCGATTCACAGATTGGGCTTCGTTTATCATAGCAGCAGTTTCTGCCGAGACCAATGGTAGGTTGGCTCGTGAACACGGAATGATTTTCGCTTCAGAAGATAAAGGGAAGAAAAATAATCCTGGTAATAATCCTGGCAATCATAATGTGAAAGTAAAAGATACTCTTATGGTCAATCTCTCCAAGAATAAAACGACGCCAAATAATCAAGAATCTTCCAGGCCAAAAGTGATATCCCAGGGATATTTCAATGTCTGGTGAAAAGTGGTAAACTTCAGATTCCAGAGCCAAAAAGGCCTAATGAGGTGAATCTGACTGACAATCCCAAATACTGTATCTATCATAGATACATTAATCATCCTACCAGTGCTTGCTATGTCTTGAAAAAGAAGATCTAAGAGCTGATAAATGGTGGCGCTATCGCTTTAACCAATGATGACCATACGGTTACGACCAATATGGTTTCTCTTCAGTTCGGGGATTTTCCTCCACAACAAGTCCCAGATGGAATTATCCCAATTTCGAAGGCGACGATGAAGATCATGAATATCCCGCCTGCCAGGGAAGAAAATACAGGATTGCTGCCGCTCACATTGAAGAATGGTGAAATCATGTGGGTACATCCTGACTTAGTACCTGAATAGGAAAATGAAGGTAAACCTTTAAAATCCAAGAAAGGTAAAAAAGTCAAAACCTGCAACATGATTTTACATGTTATTCCAAATCCTGATGACTTGGATCATCTATGGGATGGCCTTCCTCTAGAAGATTGACTGAAAGGACTAAACATCTGTCCTCCAAGTCTAGCTCCTTCTACCAAGCTCAAGCTTACTCATCAGCAGTGGCTAGCCATGAATAGTGTTCCTTTATACCGGGCACAACAAGTTTTTGCTGCTTATAAAAAAGCTCCAACAGGGATTTCTCTTCGTATCTCGAATCCTTCTCCTCCCTTAACTACAGAGACGTCTATGCTTCATTCTCCTGTAGTTACAAAGGTTTCTTCCTTTTTCTGTACTGAAACACCTGTCCAAAGCTCACTGCCTATCTACTTGTATAGTCAGCAATCTGTCCTTCTCATGAGGAAGATGGGTTATGACTTTCAAAAGGCAGAAGGTTTGAATTATGATAATGGAATACGTCTTCCTTTACAAATTCAAAATCAGAATTCCACTGCTGGATTGGGTTCTGAAGTTCCTCGTAACAACCCTCACAAGAAGAAGGCTAAGGGAAGAAAGACTAAATCCTGTAATATGGTACTTTCTTCTCCTAAGTCTGAAGAAGAAACTTTTGCTGGTACAAGATCTGGAAAAGAGTACCATAAAGATTATGAGGGATCCTCCAAAGAAGCAGAAGATGTAGTGGAAACTCTACCAGTTCAACCTTCTCCTGTTCCTGTTAAACCGTCTGTGGTTGAAAAGGGGAAACAGAAGGCAGTACGCTTTGATACCCCATTGAAGACTGCTTCCAATCAGGGGGTGGTGATGAAGCCTTACAAGTTTGATATTCTAGCTCAGTTAGCCAATACTCCGGCTAGACTATCCATATTTGAACTGCTTTGTCTTTCCAGAGAAAGCAGAGAGACTTTGAGCAAAGCTTTACTTCAAGCAGATTCATGCTTGGCTCAACTCAAGACTCCTGATAATATACCAGTATCATGTCCACAATGTCATAGTGTGATGGAAGCAATTCCCAATATCACCTTTACACAAGAGGATATGCTATTGAAATACAACAAGCATGATAGGCCTCTGTGCTACACTGGATATATCGGATCCACTGAAATTGACAGGATTTACATTGATCATGGGTCTTCAATTAGTATAATTCTTCAGAGTATGCTAAGACCCCTGAGGATTCCTACTAGTGAGCAGACTTACACTAGTACTACGATAGTTGGTTTTAACTCTGGCAAGAGCAAACTACTGGGGAAGATTCATCTGCAGATTCAGATTGGTGATCTTCGAACTATGGTAACTTTCTATGTTATCAACTCGGACGTATCCTACAATATTCTTCTTGGAAGACCATGGATTCATGAGCACAATATTGTGCCTTCAACTCTTCACCAATGTTTCAAATATGTGGACTCCCAAGGAGTTGTGAAAACTGAGTTTGCTGATATTAATCCGTTCAAGGGTGTCGAAGCCTACTTCTCTGATTCAGACATGGCTGAAGATCAATCATTATCTGAGGATCAGTCTATTAATGAAGATCCGCCAGAGGAGCAACCTTTGAAGATCATAGTCAAAGGACGAATCCAATCCCAACTTGTCAATGATCAACCTTTGATAATCAAGGTTAAAGGAAGAACTCAAACTTCATCTGCGGGATCAATAAATATTCCTGCTAAAAGCCAAGTTCAACCTGTTCTGATCAAGGTTAAAGGGCGTACTTCTTGTACGAATGATCCAGAATCACCATTGAGCGTCAATCTTGGCAAATCTACACAGAAGACGGATGACGGTCCACTGTTGATTAATCTAAAACGTAGCAATCAGATTGTAAATGATGTAAATATTGATTATTCTGTACTGTTTGATATCAATAAAGATTTTCTGTTCGAGTATATGGCTGTCAAGTTTATTGAGAGAATGACTTTATCTTCTGATAATCAAAGTCATCAGTATAAAGACAACATAGAACCGGAAGAAACTTTATACATTGATCATAAGGAGAATTCTTTTCCTCCTCATGTCGATGTCGAACCTTATGCTCAAAAGTTCTTGACATCTTCTCTCTATCTGCTTCCTATAGCCGCTTCATCACAAGCTTGCGTAAACTTCAGACGTCATGAAGAATCCTATTTCGTGGTCCCATCTGATAAGAAAAACAAGCGTCAAATTGTGTTTGACCTGGCTAGAAATATCCCTGTTACTCAGACAGATAATCTGAAGGATAAAGATAAAAGAAGAATCTGAATTGACAAATACAGTCAGCAATCTATCAAAATCATCCAGAACATGGGGTATGATTTGAAGACTATGTAAGGTCTTAATCAAGGCAAGGGTAGACGACTACCATTATGCGGTGATCTATTTTACCAGAAGACTCGTCATGGGTTGGGATATGATCCGTCCCACATGTTTAATGATGAAATACAAGAAGAATTCTCTTCTAGCTCTTCGCAATCATCAGATTCGAAAGAAATTCTATTCATCGAATCCGATATGTCTCGTTCCTCATATTGTGAATCTGGGCAAATATTCTCAGTCAATATGGTTCAATCCGATAATGAATCAGAATCATTTGAGAATGATCCTTGAGGATGATATTTTCTTTCTTGAAAGATATATTAATTCATTCATTCTTTTATTAATAATGAAGTATATCTTCAATAACACCTGTCTTCTTATTTCCCAGCTACCAAGGTTTGGTTAAGCTGATTACTCATCTCTTTCTTTTATCTTACCAGTTGGTATATGAATTTAGATTCGTTATTTATCATGTTTTCATAACCTCTGAATAAATGTCAAATGTAATTATTTTTCTATCATGAGTTCTTACATGCTATCACGTCCATATTACCTCTGATAATATTGTATACTCGCAAACAGAAATTAATCTTCTATCTTATCAGTCGATTAACTGGATTTATTATTTATCATGTTCTCAAGACCTCTGGATGAATATTAAAACCTATTTGTTTTTTCTATCTGTCATGTCCATTTGACCTCTGCATAGATATTAATCTAATTTTCTATGAGTTCTTACATACTATTACGTCCATATTACCTCTGATAGTATTGTATACTCTAAAATAGAAAACAAGATTTCATTTATCTATCATGTCCATATTACATCCAGATAGATACAAATCATTGATCATAGAATAATCATCATTTTCATTCCCATATCATCAAAAAGTCTATTACATTTCTTAGACTTTCTTACAAGTTATAATGGAAATCTCTTACATTCTTGGATTTTCATTCTATACACCAACGATAACCTAATAGAGATCTATTTCTTCTTTGATCCTCTTTGACGGGTTCGTTGTTGGTGGCAGTTCCTAACTGTCTGAGCTCCAGTGGCAACCAGAACAGCAGGAATCAAACTCTGGTCTTCTCTTTCAGACGAGAGGAGAACCCCAAAGTATGGCAGCCCGAAGGCGTGTTGCTGCCAATACAATTGGTGGATTAGTGGCGGCACCTCAAAGGAGATAGGAATGTATCCAACATTGGGATACGATTCCTAGTTCTGCCGCGAAAGGAACTCTACTACCCGATTTCTCGAGGTAGAGTTGACTCCATCATCCAACTTTCCGTGTATAAAGGCTCTTCCTACCAATAGAGGAAGACCCTTCTATCTCACGAAGAGTTCTGAGTTGTATGATTTGCGCATCAAAAGCGCATGAGCTCCCTGATGTTGATGTCAGAAGAACGCTCCTCACAACGTTAAAATCGCCAATGCCGGTTCTGGAAAAGCTGCTCAGCCAAACTTCTGCAGAAAACAACAAAGAAGAAGTGTTTTAAAAACAGAAGTATTATCAGATGCGTATTAAACGCTAATACAAAAAAAAAACAGATCACAAGGCTTTTTACGCCAGTGCTTCAGCAAGGCTTTTTACGCCAGTGCTTCAGCAAGGCTTTTACGTCAGTGATTCAGCAAGGCTTTTACGCCAGCAATCAGCAAGGCCTTTTACGCCAGCGCTTCAACAAGGCTTTTACGCCAGTGCTTCAACAAGGCTTTTACGCCAGTGCTTTAGCGAGTTTTTTTTCGCTCGTCAAGAATTTACGCTCATTCGAAAGTTAGATATTTGCTTACGATCGGACTTACCATTTGAGTCGAATGGTTTGGCTCTAACGGTAGTTGAATCTGCGTCTAATGACTGGGCATACAAAAGAACACCGTGGGAAAGCTTCGCCATCCTCATTTGTTGGAGAACAACATCACAGAAAGTTATCTTCAGTGGAATGAGTACGAGAATATATGAAACATTCTTGGCTATTTATAAAGGCTGAAGAACTGTTGGGATAAGGATGAGTCTATTTCGGGAGAAGATCCTATTTAAAGGATCTCGTAACCACAAGACAGATGCCACGTGTTGGTTTGTTTCTTGGGAACTAACAACCACAGAAGCAGTCAAAATAAATGTTGAACAGTTGAGATTAACATCAGACTTTATTTGTAAAAAGGGAGGAGTGGACCCCTACATATAAGAAGAGTCGCAATACATGGAGTTTCATTTTCCCTCTCTTTCGTTGGACTGACGAAGGGAGGTGCCTAACTTACGCATGTAAATTCCGGAGCGACGCATCAGATTTAAAAATGCTTCTGCATCTCCTGAGCCCTCATATGCAGTCGGGGGACCACCGTCGATGCGGCTGAAGACTACTGGAGTTAATCCGAAGCACGCTACAAAGTTGCGTGCTCGCTCAAAGTCAATCCTTGAGCCCAAAGCCTCTTCATTGTTAATCTCCTTCTTGGGCGCCATGTCACTATGGAGATGAATGACAAAAGTGAAGAATTTCTCTTCATTTATACGGTTAAATCAACTCTCCATATTCCTCATTGGAAACTGTTCATTATAAATGCAAACTCGGGGAAACGAAAAGGCATTCGAAAGTTTCGAAAAAAGAAATTCATTGTGACAATTAAGTGTTGACCGACACTATTGGAAATTACGCCGACGGTTGGACATCCCCGCTTTTACGCGGATGGCTGTTGCGTATCCCGAATTTTACATTGGCAGATCAAATCTCAACTTTTACGCTTCTGTTCAAAGTGTTTCAAATTTTGGAGATATTTGAAAACTTTGAAGGGGGTCTTGTAGGAGCGTAAAAAGTGCTTCACAAGAAGGGTCAAAGTGATAGTCCAGTCTACTCAAATTGATCCCCTTTATGCCAAGGAGAGGCTAATCACTTTATGCCTAAGCAGGCTGATCATTTTATGCTTGGGTCTACACCTATGATTTTATGCCAAGGACAGAGCAGCCTCTTTTATGCTGGACAAAGCTGTCAAATCTTGCATTTTATGTAAACTCTGACATGAAGATATTAATGATGGCATTTACCACAGAATTCAATAGAATTTGTCTTATACAAAGACCATTGTTGTCGTTTATGGGAATCGAGCTACTTTACGCTCACTGTATGGTTTCTTTTACGCACGGAGTTTTACATGAGTTCTTACGATCATAAAATAATGTGTGCGTAAAGTCTATTTGAGCCATTTTACGCTTAAGGTTATTCAATAACCACTTTACGCGGGAGACCTATGACAGAGCTATTTTACGCTCATCTTACTGCTTTACGCCCAGAGGATGTTGGGGCTATTTTTACGCCCTATTCTTTCTGGCCGGTTTGGAACGTAGTTTGCCTACATGGCCTTCATGCCACATATTTCGAAGAACGTGTGTACATGTATCCTATTCTTACTGAAATGATGGGACGCGTGTCAACGTATGCAAAGGATGACTTTGATCATGGGTGGCAGTTGTTAGCGTAAAGACAGATTTTGATGCTCTTTTACTCACAGAAGCCCCAGTCTATAAATAGACTCATTTTTCTCAAGAGAAAAAAGAGGAAAGAGGACAGAGAGAGACAGAAGAGATTACAGAGATCAGAACTTCAAGATTTTGATTCTCTAGAGCATTCTTCTTCAACTTTTCTTTCAGAACAGAGTGAAGCAAAGCAGGAAAGCATTCGGCCTCGCCATCAGTGCCCAAGTGCGTCGATACCTTTCTGGTGACTTAGTTCTTCTAAGTTGTTCTACTTCAAGCAGTGATCTTCATCATCATCGTATGGTCCAAGGAACAAAGTGATCATTTACAGATCAGACTTCCATAGCAATACTTTCCCAGAATCAAATTTGTACTTCTTGTACTTTTTCTCGTTTTATTTTCAAAATCTAACCTTTGTTTGGCAATTTTGTTAAGTGAAACAACGACAAAAAGCCTGGTAAACCCCGGCGTAGTAAAGCATCAGGGTGGAAGTTCAGAGGTATTTAGTATACATGACTTGTCACCCAGGGGGATGCAATGTGAATCTACTCGGAGCTAATAGAGTATAAGTTTAGAGGTACTTGGTGTACATAACTCGGCAGTCTGAGAGATTTGGTAGTTTGAGGAAGTACCAGCATGTCTTTAGACATAGTATTTCTTCAGGAACTTGTCATTTATGGGCATCATGAGCAAGTCTCCATTCTGTTTCGCGAGCCGGTATGCATCGTTGGAGAATACGGTCTCGATGATGAATGGACCCTCCCATTTGGGCTGAAATTTGCCGGCAATTTTGTGAGTCATGATCATCGATCTGCGAACGGCCAAGACAAAATTGCCTACATGGAATATCCTCTGCTTGACTTTCTTATTGAAGGCCCGAGAGATGCGTGCATGATTGAGCTTGATGCTTTGTTGAGCTTGCAAACGCTTCTCGTCTAAGGCTTCCAATTCTTGTAGCCGTCAACGGTAGTTATCATCCGACGTCAACTGGTAAGTAAGGAACACGCGAAGGGAGGGGATTTGGGTCTCTAATGGGAGAACTGTTTCGCTCCCGTAAACTAGAGAAAATGGGGTATTTTCTGTAGCCGTCCGACTCGTAGTGCAGTACGTCCATAAGCATTCGCCCAGCTTTTTATTCCCGTCGTGCTTGTTTGAAGATACGAACTTTTTGAGAAGCTTGATATATTATTGTTTTGTTAAAAGTTTCAGCCAGACCATTAGCCGATGGGTTGTATGCCATTGAAGCCATATTCTGAATCCGATTCTTGTCACAGAATCTGTAGAAGGCATGGCTTGCGAACTATGGACTGTTGTCATGAATGATCCTCCGGAGCAGTCTAAAATGATAAATGACATGATGTTTTATGAAACTGATCATGTTTGATGTCTTTACCTCTGCCAGCAAAACAGCTTCCGCCCACTTGAAGATGTAGTCGGTGATTGCAAGTATAAACCGGTATCCCCTAGACAACGGCGGGGTGATTGGGCAAATGATGTTTATTCCCCATGCTTCAAATGGCCAAGAGGGCACTATTGGAGTCAAGAATTCTGATGGCAGATGTATGAAGTATGCGTGGATCTGAAAAGCCTTACACTTTTTTGTATAATCGACAGCGTCTGTTACCATCGTAGGCCAGTAATAGCCCATCCGACGGAGATGGTCCTACAACTACGGGCCAGGTTGGTGAGCCCCACAAACGCCATCGTGAGCCTCGCGTAGGGCTTCTTTGGCTTCCGCATTTGACGGACATCTTAACTGTAGTCCGTCGTAGGATCGTCGATATAACATTTTTGTTTCTGTGTCATAAAAGAATCTGAGAGAACGATTTCTAATCAAAGTTGCTTCTTTCATATTCTCAGGCAGGCTTCCGTAGACTGCAAAATCGATGAACGAGAGTCTCCATTCTTGTACATTATTGGTTATCTGGGTGGATTAACTCGTACCTAGTTGAACATTGTTTTTGGGACAGACCAGCTCATGGCCTACCACGTCGACTATATGATGTGCATGATTTGGAACCGCCAAAGGAGCTGTGAGGCATGCTTGGGCGTCGGCTTCAATATTTTGGAGCCTAGGAACATGTCTATATAGAACCCTTCCAAGGTTACAATAATGGCAATTGCTATAAGGAATCTGGTTCTCATTGCGAACCTCGTACGAGCCTCGGATTTGATTAACAAACAACTACGAGTCGCCATAAGCTTCAATGTATTCGACCCCCACTTCTTTTATGAGTCGAAGTCCGATGACCAGAGCATTATATTCAGCTACATTGTTTGAATAGGGCTCAGTGAGAGAGTATGCCCGATTGACTACCAATCTAGAGTGAGAAATTAATACTATCCCGACTCCAGCGACGATATCACCTTGGGGCCCGTACTTGAAGCACCGTCGAAGAACATTCACGAAACGTCATCATGTGAAGTCATGTTTGAGTTAATGACTTCGTCTGGGATTTCTTCATAGATTCTTATTGTTTCTGAGCCTGGATGGGCTGCTAGGAAGTCGGCCAAGGCTTGACATTTGACAGCCTTCCGTGGAACAAAAACTATGTCGTAGGGGGATAACAGTATCGCCCAGGTGGCTAGACAAGAACTGAGTGCGCCTGGCTTGGTCATGAGAACCCTGAGGGGTTAACTCATTAGACAATATGGATGGTCTACCCTATCACATAGTATCGTATTTTCTGAATGGCGAACACCAAGACAAGGCATTCCTTCTCCACAGCAGTGTACCTATGCTTCGGCCCAACCATCATCCGGCTGAGATAATAGATGGCTTGTTCGTGCCCTGCATCATTGTTCTGTGCTAGCAAGGCGCCAAGGGAGTGTTCCATTGCCCGTACATAGAGCAGAAAGGGCTTTCCGGTGACCGGGGCTACCAAAACTGGCGGATTCGACAGGTATCCCTTAATGTCATCAAAGGCGTGTTGACATTCCTCATTCTATACGAAAGAGATGCCTTTCTTCATGAGTTGTGTGAAGGGTTGACATCACCCTGAGAGGTTAGATATGAACCTCCTGATGTAGGCTAGTCTTTCCTGAAGGCCACGGAGTTCGCGGAGGTTCCTCGGTGGACTCATCTCCAGGATTGCTTTTGTCTTATCGGGGTCTATGTGAATGCCCCGGGAAGTAATGACAAAGCCTAAGAATTTCTCGCTGGACACACCTAGGAAGGACTTGGTGGGATACATCTTCAGATTATGTGCTCGCATAAGGTCGAACACTGTCCTCAAATCGTGTAATTGATTATCCTTGGAGCGGCTTTTATCGACGATGTCGTCAACGTAACACTCCACCGTCTTACGCAAGTGATCTCTGAAGATGACACTCATAGCTCATTGATATGTAGCACAGGCATTCTTTTGGCCGAAGGGCATGACTGTGTAACAATACACGCCGATCGGTGTTTGGAATAACGTATGCTTCTCATCATCTGGAGATATTTTGATTTGATTGTACCACGAAAAGCCATCCATAAAGGACATGCGCTCGAAGCCACATGTATTATCGATCATTATGTCGGTGATCGAAAGAGATGTTGACACAAAGTCACAGTCAACCAAATATTGACTATATTGACCAAATAATATTTGTATTAATTCAATACGACACACGACGACTGCATTCAGTTCAAGACAGATGACAGCTCAGTCTCCGGCTCTCAGTGTGTTATGGAGTCTGTATTTTATGATTTCATTGAGTCTAGATTTATGTACTCTAAGTCTTGCTGAGCTCTTGGAACTTAGTCTATAACCTACCCAAAATCCCAAGCTCCACTGAACCAAAAACTGCCCACTGGTCCCCTTAGAACACTCTATGCTCTGGAGACAGAGTTCGGGCCGAACTCTGCCTCCACACAGAGTTCGGGCCGAACTCTGTCCCCTAGAAATCAGGAACCCTAATTTTAGGGTTAGCTGGTTGCTAGCTGTCCAACGGCCAAATTTTTGAATTCTCCTACCCGAATTCTGGCCGAATTCTGCCTCAAAAATCAGTATAAATAGGGCATGAATTCTCTCATTTCAATTCACTCAATCTTCTCTTCTCTTCTCTCCTACAAGCTCTATAAGCCATACCCTTCCCATCTACTAGCCACAAGCCTCCTAAGTCTCGAGTGCTCAGCATCTCTCAGTTAGGATTCTTGTGCAAGAGTGAAGAAATCGCTTGGACAATTCCAAGCAATCGCCACTGCGATTCTCTGTAAGAAGTTGACGTGCTCTTCTGAAGTAAAGGCACGGGTTGTAAGCTACTATTTCACAAATAGTGGATTTAATCCTGAGCTAGAGTTCTCAGGCCTGGACTAGTCCTCCACGAGGGAAACCAGGTTAAAATTGCTGTGTTTGCGTATGCTCTCTTATCTTTCATTTACATTCCGCATTTTACTCTGATTATTCATTGTTCGTGAAAGAGTAATTTTTTAATTGGTCATTATATATATACTCTATTCACCCCCCTCTAGAGTTGCCAAACTGTTCTTCAATTGGTATCAGAGCTCTGTTCTCTTTACAAGGACTAACATCCTAAGAGCTGATCCATGGCAACCACACAATCCTTGATTTCCAATCATGGTGAAGGTCAGTCCACTCATAGGCCTCCCCTATTTGATGGGACTAACTACACATATTGGAAAACAAGGATGAGCTTCTATCTTAAGTCTCTAGACTTTGACCTGTGGACTGTCGTCACTGACGGTTACAAAAAGCCCGCCAGGATAGTTGTCGATGGTGACCTCATTGAGAAACCACACGACAAATATTCTGTCGAGGAGAAGAAACAGGCAAGTCTAGATGCTAGGGCTATTAATGCTTTATTCTGTGCTATAGACAGGAACGAGTTTAACAGGGTCTCTACATGCACCACTGCTCATGAAGTATGGAGACTTCTGGAAGTGACGCATGAAGGAACCACTCAAGTCAAGGAATCTAAGATAAGCCGTCTCACTCAAGAGTACGAAGCCTTCAAGATGAAGCCAAATGAGACGATCACTCAAATGTTTACAAGATTCCTCGACATCATCAACCCGTTATCCTCGCTTGGTAAGCAGTACTCAAACCATGAGAAGATCCGCAAGCTACTCAGAGGGCTACCAAAGATTTGGAACCCTAAGGTGACAGCCATCATAGAAGGAAATGATCTCACAAGTATGTCTATGGAGACTTTGATGGGCAAGCTCATGACTCACGAGCTTGACCTCAAGGACTTCGAAGAGCCTGCTCCGAAGATCAGGGAGATCGCACTCAAAGTTCATCGACGAAAGATTGATCACGATGAGACTGAAGACGATATCTCAGATGATGAAGACCAAGCTCTCATGGTACGTAACTTCAAAAAATTCCTTCGCTTCAATCAAAGAAAGAAGGAACCACAAGAAGACGATGAAGAAGAACCAATCTGCTATGGTTGCAAAAAGACTAGACACGTCAGAAGAGACTGTCCGCTCTTAAAGAAAAGCAACCGGTATGAAAAGCCCTACAAGAAGAACTCATCAAAAAGGTATGCCAACACAAGCATTTGGCATGAAAGCGAAGCAAGTGACTCCGAGGAAGAAAAGAACTCTCCTCAAGACAAAGCAAATGTGTGCCTCATGGCAAATTCCACCAAGGTATCAAACGAAACTTTAGATGACTTCTCTTTTGATGAACTTGGCGATGCTTTCACCGATTTACTTGATGATCACAAAAAGGTTATCGGTAAATATAAACATGCCAAGGACAAAATCAAAAGTCTAGAAGATGAGATACAAAGAATTTCTTTACTTCTTGATAATGTTAGAAACACATCACCCACTAATGACACTGATGAAGTATCCAAGCTTAAATTAAGCTTACATGATGCTGAAGCACGTATTGAGCAACAAACTCAAGAAATCACTACTCTCAACACATTGCTTGCTGAAGAAAAGAGTAGACACAAGATTTCCATGACTAAGATTTATGGCTTAAATATTAAGGTTGATGAACTGCAAGCTGTTTCTAAAAGATTAGAAACCAAATTGGGTAAACAGGTTGTTCAACCTCAAACCCAATCACATGGGCACAACACCACTCATGCTAGTCAACCACGTCAATCTCATGCAGCACATAACCATGCATTTATATACACAAACTTTCACAAACTACGTGCACGTAAGAACAATTCTCACTCAGTACACACTCATCATGCACAAAGACACAATCAACATCACTCCACACATAAAAATCATCATGCCATGCCATCTAGACAATATCAGCATGTCACACATCATAGACAATACCATCATTCTATGCCTCATAGACACCATCAACATGCCACTTATTCCATGCATAATCATCTTCACCATGCTAACTCTTCACATCATGTCCATCCTCATCCTACTGCTTATAGATATCATTCTCATGCTCCTAGTATAAATAAGAATGCTATCTGTACTTATTGTGGATTACATGGACACATCTCACCACAGTGCAGAGTTAGAAGACTTGTAGATAAAAGGATATATGCTTGGTTCCCAAAGACTAACTTTTCAGGACCCTCAAGAACTCGGGTACCAAAGATCACATCTACTCTTGATGTAGGTGGACCTTCCCTCCTCAACTGAAAGTAAGTGGATTCTCGATAGTGGATGCTCACGACATATGACGGGAAACGCAAACCTTTTTGCATCACTATCGATGAAGAGAGAAGGATACGTATCCTTCGGTAACAATCTCAAAGGGCACATTATAGGTAATGGTATCATTGGTCATCCTCCCTCTCCTGTAATAAAGGATGTCTGCCTAGTGACCGAGTTAAAGCATAACCTGCTCAGCATTAGTCATCTTGCTGATCATGGATATGACATTAACTTTGGACAAAACAGTTGCTACATCTATGATAGGTCAACAGGAGACATTGCTTTTGAAGGAAAAAGAGAGGATAACATCTATATTTTCTATCTTTCTATAAATACTAACAATGCAGGTAGATGTTTATATGCCCACAAAGACGAACGACTACTTTGGCACCAGCGTCTTGGTCACGCCAACATGGATGCTATATCCAGGCTTTCTACCAAGAAGCTAGTGAGAGGATTGCCTGACATCACATTCAAAAAGGATACGGTATGTACCGAATGTGAACTAAACAAGGCAACAAAATCCTCGTTTCATTCCATCAACTCTGTAAGTACTACTAGACCCTTGCAACTACTTCATATGGATTTATTTGGTCCTAGTAGAATAGCTAGCCTTGGTGGCAAACTGTATGCATTTGTTATTGTTGATGATTTTTCGAGATTTACTTGGGTTTTCTTTCTCGCTAATAAGAGCGATGCTATTTCTGCTTTCAAAGTTTTTGTAAAGAAAGTTCAAAACGAAAAAGGCTACATGATTACTCGAATCCGAAGTGATCATGGAGGCGAATTCGTAAATTATGATTTTGAAAGTTTTTGTAATGCAAATGGTTTTGATCATGAATTTTCTTGTCCTAGAACTCCTCAACAAAATGGTGTTGTGGAGCGGAAGAATAGAACTCTCGGCGATATGGCCAGAGTCATGTTGAATAAATTTTCACTTCCGAAATACTTTTGGGCAGAAGCTGTTAGTACAGCATGCCATATTTTGAATAGGGTGCTGATTCGTCCCATTACGAAGAAAACACCCTATGAGCTTTGGTTTGGGAGAACCCCCAATGTTTCTTATTTTAAAGTTTTTGGTTGTAGATGTTTTATCCTTAACACCAAAGACAACTTAGGCAAATTTGATGCCAAAGCTGACAATGGTATCTTTCTTGGTTATGCCGCCAAGAGTAAGGGATATAGAGTTTTCAATAAACGCTCACTTATTGTGGAAGAGTCAACAAATGTGACTTTTGATGAAGACAACAGTGCAGCAAGTACTCTTGATGATGACGTTGAGCCATCAACTTCTACTCCAATGAATACTTCAACCGAAACTAATTCTCTGGAGGGTTTGCCTAAGAAATTCTCTTTCAAACCTTCTCATCCAGAAAATTTAGTTATAGGAGAAGTTTCACGTGGAGTAACTACTAGATCATCACTAAGAGACTCTGTTGCTAGCACTGCCTTCATTTCACAAGTAGAGCCTAAAAACATTTCTGAAGCTTTTAATGATGAATTTTGGATTTCTGCCATGCAAGAAGAACTCAACCAATTCGAGAGAAGCCAAGTATGGGAACTCGTTCCTAGACCGGTTAATCACTCTATAATTGGCACTAAATGGGTTTTTAGAAACAAAGCAAATGAAGATGGTTCAGTCACACGTAACAAAGCTCGTCTAGTAGCTCAAGGATACAACCAAGAGGAAGGTATCGACTACGATGAGACGTATGCTCCTGTTGCTAGACTAGAATCCATTCGGATGCTTTGTGCTTTTGCTAATTTTCAAAACTTTAAATTATTTCAAATGGATGTGAAAAGTGCTTTTCTGAATGGCTTTATTAAGGAGGAAGTTTATGTGAAACAACCTCCTGGCTTTGAAAATCACAAATTTCCCGACCACGTGTTCAAGCTAAAGAAAGCACTTTATGGCCTCAAGCAAGCCCCCAGAGCTTGGTATGAAAGGCTAAGTAGCTTCTTACTTGAGAAAGGTTTTTCAAAAGGGAAAATTGACACTACACTGTTTATAAAATCTTTTAAAGACACTATTCTGTTAATTCAGATTTATGTTGATGATATTATTTTTGGGTCTACTGATGAAACTCTTTGTCAAGAATTTGCCAAGTGTATGCAGACGGAATTTGAGATGAGCATGATGGGAGAGCTCAACTACTTTCTTGGTCTGCAAGTAAAACAACTGGCTAATGGAACTTTCATCTGCCAATCAAAGTACACCAAGGACATGCTGAAAAAGTTCGATCTTGACAACATCAAACCAATCAGCACGCCAATGGCCACTTCAACCAAACTCGAACCAGATGAGAGCGGTAAACCTGTTGATCAACGTAAGTATCGAGGTATGATAGGCAGCTTACTTTATTTAACTGCTAGTCGTCCCGATATCATGTTCAGTGTTTGCCTATGTGCTAGATATCAAGCTAATCCTAAGGAATCACACATGACCGCAGTTAAGCGTATCTTTAGATACCTTAAGGGTACGGTTACAGTAGGCCTATGGTATCCCAAGTCAACATCATTTGATCTTATTGGTTACTCTGATGCTGACTTCGCTGGATGCAAGGTCGACCGTAAAAGTACGAGCGGCACGTGTCATTTATTAGGAAAAGCTTTAGTCTCCTGGTTTAGCAAGAAACAGAACTCTGTTGCACTATCCACAACAGAAGCTGAATACATAGCAGCTGGGCGTTGTTGTGCACAAATTCTGTGGATGAAGCAAACCCTGGAAGACTATAAGTTATCTTTCATGCATATTCCTATATTCTGTGACAATACTAGTGCCATCAATTTGACTAAGAACCCTGTATGCCACTCACGCACTAAACACATTGAGATCAGACACCACTTTTTGCGTGATCATCAGCAAAATGGCACGATTAACTTAGAATTTATTGACACTGATCATCAGCTGGCAGATTTCTTTACTAAGCCACTATCCGAAGAGCGTTTCAATTTTCTTTGTCGTGAACTTGGAATCTTAGATGAAGCAGTCATAAATTGAAACTCACCTGCGTAAATATCGAGTATATTGTAATTCTTTTACGAAGAATTTGGTATGGGTACAAGCCGAAAGGGTCCTTCTGACAACAAGGCGTAAAAGCCTAAGCGACACGGTGCACTAGTCCTCAGGACTACCGCTAGCTGGGATTCGGCCCCTGCAGCTAACCCATGGCAAATTTGGACTATTGAACCACAATATATATCCTTATTTATTATATGGCTCGTTTCGATTTAATATTGCCTAATTGATATTTTCTAAAAAGTTAATTCTGTTTTCTGTGTACCTCTCCTTCTCTATCTATTCTATTCTCTTTGGTGTCCTCAACTTTCTTTTGTTTAACTCTTAAATCTTTTTCTTTGTTATCATTTCTTGTTATTCTTCAACTTTTGTTTTCATTTTAGCTTTTGTTCTGTTCTGGACCAATGATCCAGAACTCGGGCCGAACTCTGCTCCTATCCGAGTTCGGGCCGAGTTCGGTCCCTTGGTTCCAGGGTCGGGATCTGGCTCTGCCGTTGGATCTATTCTAATCCAATGGTCAATTTTTCACCCGACCAAAGACAAAACCCTACTTTATGTCGGGATTCTTTCTCTCCCCTTTACTATTACCACCTTTTCTCACCTATACACACTCTTTTCTTGAAACCCTAACCCTAGTTTTTGATCTAGAGTGCCTCATTGCTTCTCAAATCAAGAAAAAGGTGTCTCCTCTCCATTCTCCTCCATTGTTCTTTACCTGTTTGAGGTACCATTTTTTTTAAATCTTTTAATGGCTCCTTGCTTGTTCAATCGCGGGAAGAGGATTCGAGTTGAGAGTATTTCCTCTTCGGATTCTCCTCCATCAATTGAACAAATCATTGAACAACTTCAACCACCTCACCCTTTGTTCAATCCACCTCGTCCTCAACATCCTTCCACTTTTGACAATAGACTTTTTGTCTCACTTGATGCATCAAACAACTGGTTTAGTGACTTTCGGAATCGTCAGGTATTCACAGGACATCCTATCAATTTTTCCATATTCTCTCAATATGATTCTTTATTTCATGACCTCTATTTTGATGAACTAGTCACTACATCTTCTGCTATTTATCGTCATGCCGTTCAAATGTTCTACTGCAACTTAACCTTTGATGACCTTCGTATTTATTCACGAGTTGCTGGTATCGATATCTCGTTTGATGACTTTGAACTAGCCGAATATCTTGATCTTCTTGAGCCAAGTTCTTGGGAAAGGCTTGTTGATGCTCGCTCGTTCCGTTTTCCCAACGGACTTTCACTTGAAAGCTTCAAGGACGATTTGTGCACTCCATACACACGTCCTCGAAAGCTCATGACGAAATATCTCAACCCATATTTTTCTGATCTTCATTGGATCATCTCTAATACCATTCTACCCAAGATCGGTTCCCCTGATGAAATCACTTATCTTGACATTTCTGCTCTTTATCATCTTCACTTTGGAATTCATTTTAATCTTCCACGTACTATGATGGACTGGATGATTCGCTGTAGGAGGAAACCACGAGCTTTGGTTTATCCTCTGTATCTTCCTATGATCTTTCGTGCTTTTCGTATACCACTTGATGCTTGTCCGTTCCTGCCGGCACCTACCTTTCTATCTAAGGTACGACGCCTTCTGCCTGTTGCTATTACTGAGTTGTCTGCTGATGAGGAGCCTGACGCCCCTCCGCTCGGTCAGACTGCACCTCCTGCCAACCTGGATTCGCTTCAGACTATGCTTCGCGATCGTTTTGCTATTGAGGATGATCGCTGGACGCAGCAGGATTACCGTACCACTCTGCAGATTAGTGCCCTTGGGAACTCTCTGCATGATATACGGTATTCGCTTGCTCGTCATCCTGATTTGCATGTGCCTATTGAGCGGGATCCACATCGCTCGGGTCATCGTCTAGATGATCCGTGGGTCATGCAGTATATGGATCCAGATGATACTTTTGTGGATCTTCAGATGTTCCAGGATCTTTTCGTTGGCTCTTTCCCTGGTCCTTCAGATGTTCCAGGACCTTCTGGTGCTCCGTGATGGAGACTGGCTTGTTATGCTGCTGCCACTGCTGATGGTCTTAGTTGCTTTATGTTTTTAGTTATTTAGGTATGGATTTATGTACTGGATTTTTATCTTAGAACCCTGATGATGTGTTTGACATTCTGGTTGGTGGATATCATTTTATGCTATTTCTCGTAGTTTCTTTTATGCCAATGCACTCTCTTGTCTAGTATTATACTATTTTTTTCTCTTGGTGTGGTTGCATTACTATTCTTTGCTTATTTATATTGCTAACTGCCAAAAGGGGGAGAAACATATGTATATTTTTGTGCTGGCTTGTTTTGGGAAACTATTACAGGTTCTATGCAGGTTCTATGCATTCATCTGTGTATATCTGTGCTCGTTCTGGGAATATGTTATCTATCAGGTTACAGGGTATATGCACTGTTTACGGGGGAGAGCTACTACTTCTAGCTCGGAACCATTCACTGATTACGGGGGAGCTATCCGATTCTAGCTCTGCATCAGTTATGGGGGAGCTATATTGTAATCAACTGTGTCAAGGTATGAATATTGAAATATACATATATTATTTTGTCAATTATCAATATGGGGGAGATTGTTGACACAAAGTCACAGTCAACCAAATATTGACTACATTGACCAAATAATATTTGTATTAATTCAATACGACACACGACGACTGCATTCAGTTCAAGACAGATGACAGCTCAGTCTCCGGCTCTCAGTGTGTTCTGGAGTCTGTATTTTATGATTTCATTGAGTCTAGATTTATGTACTCTGAGTCTTGCTGAGCTCTTGGAACTTAGTCTATAACCTACCCAAAATCCCAAGCTCCACTGAACCAAAAACTGCCCACTGGTCCCCTTAGAACCACTCTATGCTCTGGAGACAGAGTTCGGGCCGAACTCTGCCTCCACACAGAGTTCGGGCCGAACTCTGTCCCCTAGAAATCAGGAACCCTAATTTTAGGGTTAGCTGGTTGCTAGCTGTCCAACGGCCAAATTTTTGAATTCTCCTACCCGAATTCTGGCCGAATTCTGCCTCAAAAATCAGTATAAATAGGGCATGAATTCTCTCATTTCAATTCACTCAATCTTCTCTTCTCTTCTCTCCTACAAGCTCTATAAGCCATACCCTTCCCATCTACTAGCCACAAGCCTCCTAAGTCTTGAGTGCTCAGCATCTCTCAGTTAGGATTCTTGTACAAGAGTGAAGAAATCGCTTGGACAATTCCAAGCAATCGCCACTGCGATTCTCTGTAAGAAGTTGACGTGCTCTTCTGAAGTAAAGGCACGGGTTGTAAGCTACTATTTCACAAATAGTGGATTTAATCCTGAGCTAGAGTTCTCAGGCCTGGACTAGTCCTCCACGAGGGAAACCAGGTTAAAATTGCTGTGTTTGCGTATGCTCTCTTATCTTTCATTTACATTCCGCATTTTACTCTGATTATTCATTGTTCGTGAAAGAGTAATTTTTTAATTGGTCATTATATATATATACTCTATTCACCCCCCTCTAGAGTTGCCAAACTGTTCTTCAAGAGAGAATTCATCCTTAGGACATGCCACATTCAGCTTGTAGAAGTCGATGCAGATTCGAATCTTTTCATTCTTCTTGATGACTGGTACTATATTAGCTACCCAGTCCGGGTGCTGCTCCTCGCGGATGAAACCGCTAGCTATAAGCTTGTTTACTTCCGCCTCGATGGAGTTCATGATGTCTGGACGGAACCGCCGTTGCTGTAGTTTGACTAGTTTTGTGTCCGGATGAATATTGAGCTTATGAAGTACGATCTCAGGGTTTAGCCCAGGCATGTCTTCATAGATCCAAGCGAAGACGTCGATATATTCTCTAACGAGTTGCAACAGCGACTCCTGCTCGTCATCTATCAGGCTTTTACTAACAAAGATTGGCTTTGGAGAGGATTTGTCGCCGAGGTCAACTTGCATGACTTCGTCTGTGGCTTGGTTTCACTTGGCCGCATGGGATTTTCGAGAGCCTTGCTTCTGCGGCTTGGTTTCACTTGGCCGCATGGGGTCTTCGAGAGCCTTGCTTCTGCGGCTCGAGTTTTCTTAGTCGTATGGGGTCTTAGAGAGCCTTGCTTCTGTGGCTTGGGTTTTCTTAGCAGCATGGGGTCTTCGAGAGCCTTGCTTCTGCGGCTCGAGTTTTCTTAGCCGCATGGGGTCTCCAGGAGCACTCCTTCTGCGGCTTAGTTTTACTTGGCCTCATGGGATCTTCGAGACCCTTCCCTCTGCGGCTTGGTTTCTCTTGGCCGTATGGAGTGATGATCTGCACAAACTACATCTTTTCCCTGCTTCTATAATAGATAATCCCATCGACAATGAACGCGGAAAGGATATCACTAAAAACAGAAAAAGAAAAAGTGTCAGTACATTCTATTAAAAGAATTGATTATAAAAAGGGGTGAGGCAAAAACAAACAGCGTTACCTTGATGGGGAGAATCATTTACTGCTAAAGATTTTTTCTGTAGAGTTGGTGAAGGCAATAACTCTGACTCAACTCTGGTTGAGCTCGACCCCTCTGTTCTAGCAACCTTCTTTAAAAGAGCTTGAGGTGAAGATCCTACAGGCAACATGTTTGTAACGCCCCAGTCCCAAAATATGTAGGACTAGGAACGTAGCATGCTAGCTGCATATATACGAGATGTATTCTAATACGTGGAGATCTCGTACACATACATAAGCTGTATTGTGATCAAAAGGTACAACTCGCTCGAACGTAAAGGACGATTCTATACCAGAGCCATACTCCTGCGAAAAATCATGCACATCTATACCTGGAGAAATCATCAGGTCCTCAGAGGGTCGTAATAAGATACAAAAAGAACATGCCACATAAACTGAATATAAACTGCTTAATAATAATAAGTCAAATCAGATCATATCAAGGTCCAATACACCATCATTGAATTAGCGTACCATCCCCCCAACCAAACAAGGACAGGAGATGGCACACTAACCCATGATGATGTATCTTTCCAAGTCATGAATCCAATATGGTATCCGAACCACAACAAGGTTCAGTACCTTCTCATCGGAGTAGTGAGCCACACCTACAACCAAAAAAGGACAAGATGTGGCAAACTAGTCCACGACAAGTTACTGTTCCAAGCCACGGTCAGATACAAGTACCCAAACCAAGAGTACTCATACCTAACGGATAATGGTGCCGAACCGTTCCAAGTGAATGCAGTTTTAAGAACAACCTCCAACGCATGGGCCTTAGCTAAAATGGGATTGGCATGGTCCCCTCTTGGGGCACCAGGGGCCTCAGGCATAACCGTTTCACGAACCTCAGTGGCCAGCAGTAAATAAGGGGTCGTCAACCCGCATCTTTGGTGGAGCGTCCTGTCACAAAGGAAATGTGTAAAGTAGCCCATACGCTAAGGCAATGTCCTCCCCGTCCAATGCCTATATGTTGTATCCACAACACGTATAACCTCTATTAACCGCTAAGTCAAACTAAATCATGTAATCTCTATTAGCGGTTAATCCAACCGCACGGCTTATACGTACTGGTGGCCAGCCAATCATGCACGTCCGAGTCCTGTATGTGACTCATAACTTCATGGTACAAATATGTCAAGGCCTATGAATGCAACACAACAAAGGCGGTCCCTTAACTCTAGGTTTCAATATGTAATAAGTAAATAAATAGCAAAAATATAACTTTATTTAAATAAAGTATCATAGTTTATTTTGTAGAAGAAAATAATGAATAATGCATGAATATAAGCTAAGTAAATAAACAGCTGGTGGCAAGGTATCTTGCTTGGGGGTAGTGTGCAGAATGGCGACGCCTGATGACTCAAATCGTCAGAATAAGGAAGCAATGAAAGCCAACTTTTACGAACGACCTCGGATGTTGAAATAAATATCACGAATAGTTTTGGAATAAAAAAAATATATAGGAAATGCCAGTCCAAAAGTTAAATTCTGGAACATGAGCAAAATTATAATTTCGGGACAAAATGATATCCGCCGTTGGACCCGTTTTGTACTGAAACGCGTGCCAGAACCTACGGTCTCTAAAGTCGTCAAACTACATGTCTACGGGTCCGATTTTAGGAGACGAACCCAACCGTATGTCCAAAGTTGGATTCCGGCGGGCCGTGCACAATTTCGTCCGTTGGATCGGGTCGCGGGCCCGCTAAATAGGGTTCCGATCGACCTTCTCAGAATCGGACCAAACTTGGCACACAGGACCAAGAAAATGATTCGGTCCTGATGGCGTATGTTTCGTGTCAATCTGACAAACGTGCACAAAGTAATTAGAAAATTTACACAGGGGCCGATACGGTAAATTTTGACGGATACGTATCAAATTCGTCGCGCACAAACAACAAATTCAAATTCTGTCAAAGCCCACACGTCCACGAAGTCGATACGCATCGTTCGATACTTTTGGTTCGCGACCACGTCACCTAGTTTGACGGGATGCACGGTGTATCGGGAAATTTTCTAAAAAAATTCATAGTTTTGACGTGGTTTTTCTCAAACTTTAACATATGAAATCTTTGCAAGCAGTGGGTTATAAGTTGATCTACAAGAAGGGGTTTGAAGTCCTATAATTGTTTTAAAACTATGTTCAAAATATTTTAAAAAATTTGTAATAGGATGATCAGGATCTGACTGATAACATGGTAGGTTGGATTGGTAGTTCTATTTTGTTAAGATGTGGTTTTTCCTCGACTTCGTGTCGAGTTTTCCAACTGTTCATTGGGTTATATCCTAATCCAGTTACTGGGATCTCAAGAGGGTTATATTGGCTTCCTATTGGAATAACTAGATCGAAAACTAATGCCAAATCGAATGAAAAATAACGCGAAGAAAAGAGTACCTTGCGTTCGTGTGTAACAGAGTTGTGCTTTGTTTCTCATCGGGAAAGGAGGGTGCGACGGTACTCCGGCGGATGCATGGCGGCTACAGGCGATCGAAGGCACGCATGAAGGGATCAGGGTCGTCGGGGGTGCACTGGATTTTGAGGGTTTAGGATTTTCTTTGAGTAATTCTCTTAGTTTCGAGAGGTATTGACCGATTGTAGATCCTTTAAATTTCTTATCAATTAAATCCTAATTTGAATTAGGATTTGAATTCAGTTTGGTGCATATCTGGAAAAGAATCTCATGAAGATTACATCAGCGAATATTTGACTGAATTTGAGGAAGATTTGGTGAAGATTGGGTCGATCTCATATCCCTTGTGGCTCGAGTAAGGGTCGGAAGGGGATTACTGAGGAAGGGGGTCGGGACCTTAGCATTACTGTTCCTACATGAACAGTAATACAAGGGGTTTGTTTTCTTCTCCTTCTTAATTTTTTTATATTATTATTATTATTATTATATATTTTTTATATATAAACCGTGTACAGTACCAGGTGGTTTATCAATATGCAAAAGTTTACATATATATCTATATATATATTTTCTAATTTCCTGTAATTCAATAAATGTTTCTCAAGTATAATTATATATGTATATATCAATATATTTTCAACAAATATTGTTTATCAGTATAGATATATATAAAAATATGAATAACTTGGTAGACATGCTAGTACCCAAGAAAGTATAGGATAATACATAAAACTATTTAAAACTACCTAAATATATAATATATTAATTGCTTTCATTTCGAAGCCTATTTTATGAGTAATACCTACATTTTAGTATCCCTTGATTTTTATAAAACTAATTAGTTAAACAATTAATAAACAAATAAAATATGAAAACACCATAGAATTTAATATATTTTAACAAAATTTTATAATAAAACTTTATAAAATATTGGGTTTACATCCTACCCAACTTATAAAAATTTTATCCTCGAAATTAAAATAAAACATAATATATAAAAATAATGAGGCTGAATACAAGGAAAGAATAAGTGGATCAATTCATAACTTGGTTTCCATGAAGCATGAGAGGGTAATTATAGAAGGAATCCAAACTAACAACGTATTCTACTTGTTAGGGTGTTCTTCATCTTACATGGGTCATGGGTACCTAGCAGTTCGAGGGAGTGGGTTGGTATTGTATGGTTGAGTTCAAATGGGACTAAAATGGCATCCATGGTTTGTTTAAGGAATAATAAGTCGTACATGCGGTGTAATTGAAATGGAGCACCAGATGGTGTGTTTGTGTGGGTCATGCATGTCATAAGCGTAGAGCGACTAGTCTAGTTCATGAGGGTGAAATTTGTTGGAAAGAAATAGCTAGGGTCGTGCTCCAAATATCGAAGTCATGGTAGTAGCATCAAAATGATACCGATAGAATTTGACGTTAATAACCTCTTGATTTATTAACCCAATTCGGACAAAATGCGTCAAGTTCAAAGAGGTGTACTTAGAGATTGAATGATTCTCTCTTCTATAGCATGCTAAGGTTATCGAAGGGGTCACGGATTTTTAAGGAACATCATGCAAGAATATCTAATAGAATGGTTATAGATTTCTATTTGGAGTCAGTCCGCTAGTCTATGATCATAAAACTTTCTGATGGTGTCTAAGATAGTGTTTATGCATTGGTGTTGACAACTAGTAAATCATAACAAGGTGAGGTATTATGTTATGCATACCAACTAACTAGCGAATGTGTGTTTTGGTACTAAGTCATGACAAATAAGACAAAATGATGTAACTAGAGTAATACCTGCTAGATCTTCAATCTCGGGATGGGTGTCTATCACGTCCATGGTAAATGCTTGCCCATGTCTTTGTCTATCCATCTACTGCCTAAATCGAGCTGCCTGGTCGGGTAAGGGTGGTCCTCTATGATATCTTTGTGATGCTCCAAGTCCCGGCCTTTGCATCTGCTGCTGAGCTAGTGTCGAAGTATATAATATTCGTTCTTGGATCTGCTGATAGAGTGCTAAGGCAAGTCGTCCAAGTCGTCCCAACCGAATACGACAATCCCTCTAAATGTGCCCTTGTCTTCCACAAAAATGATATATAGGCCTATCTCGAGCCTGGTAGGGCCCTGCTCTCTCCTGCTGATAAGTCATGGGACATCTAATAGGTCCATTATGGTCAAGTCTAACCAGTCTGTGTATTAGAGTAGGAATCCTCTGATCCTGCTGTGCCTCCTTTCGGAGGAGCTCCTGGCTACGTGCTTCTTCCAAAACAGATGTATAAGAGACTTGAGACTGTGTAGTAGTGTAAGGCTTGAGCTCTGGTGCAAGCCCCCGATGAAATCTTCTCACTCTCTCCTGCTCCGTCAGTATCAATGTCGTACCAAATTTACTTAGGTGGCTGAACTGTCGTACTCATCTACGGACATGTTTCCTTGCTTTAGATGTTGGAACTGGTCGTAGAGAGCGTCTCGAACGTGAATGGGGAAAAATCTCTCATAGAAGAGGTCGTAGAACTCCTTCCGTGTGCTCCCAGTGCCAAATCGTCTTTCTTCAGCCTTCCACCAGTGATGAGCATTATATTCTAAGAGAAAATCTATTGCTGTCATCCAATCATGTGCTGGCAACTGAGATGCCTTCAAGTATTTCTCCGTGCTGATAAGCCATACAGAAACTTCTAAAGGATTCTCGGTGCCCTTAAAATTCTTAGGCCCCATGTTGATAAAATCCGTAATGGAGCCCAGATAAAGTTGTGGGGCTGGTGCAGGATTTGGTACTTGAGCTGGTGATGGAGGTCTAGCTAAGTAGGTCATCAAGCTCTGTCTCAACAATTTCGTTTGTTGCCACTGAGATTGTAGCATAGCATATAAAAACTGGGTGGTTGGGTCTGCATCAGTCGGAAGTAGGGGCATCTGAGGTCCGGGCTATGGTAAAAACTACTGAGGAAGTGGTGATGGTACATACTCTCTGAAGAACAGATGGCAACTCTAGAGGGGGGTGAATAGAGTATATAGAGATAATATCCACTTAAAAAATTAACTCTATCACAAATAAAACTAATCAGAGTAAATGCGGAATTTAAAGTGAGAATCAAGAGAGCATACGCAAACACAACCGATTTTAACCTGGTTTCCCTCGTGGAGGACTAGTCCAGGCCTGAGAACTCTAGCTCAGGATTAAATCCACTATTTGTGAAATAGTAGTTTACAACCCATGCCTTTTCTTCAGAAGAGCACGTCAACTTCTTACAGAGGATCGCAGTGACGATTTGCTTGGAATTTTCCAAGCGACTTCTTCAACTCTTACACAAGACTCCTAACTGAGAGATGCTGAGCACTCGAGACTTAGAAAGCTTGTGGCTAGTAGATGGGAAGGGTATGGCTTATTGAGCTTAAGAGAGAAGAGAAGAGAAGATTGGATGATTTGAAATGAGAGAATTCTTGGCCTATTTATAGGGTTTTTGTAGGCAGAATTCGGCCAGAATTTGGGTAGGAAATTTCAAATATTTGGCCTTTGGACAACTAGCAACCAGCTAACCCTAAAATTAAGGTTGCTGATTTTTAGGGGACAGAGTTCGGCCCGAACTCTGTGTGGAGGCAGAGTTCGGCCCGAACTCTGTCTCCAGAGCACAGAACTGGTTCTTGGGGATCTGTGGGCTTATTTCTGGATGGTGGAGTTTATGGATTTGGGTAGGCTTTTGGTCAAGTCTCAAGAGCTCAGCATGACTCAGTTTACAACAGTCTAGACTCAATAAAAGTGTAAAATACAGACTCATATATAACTGAATTGCAAAGACTGAGCTGTCTTCTGACTTGAGCTTGATGTAGACGTCGTGTGTCATATTGAATTATTACAAGTATTATTTAGTTAATGTTATCAATATTTGGTTGACTGTGACTTTGTGTCAACAATCTCCCCCATATTGATAATTGACAAAATAATAAATGTATATTCAATATTCATACCTGGACACAACATAGCTCCCCCATAATCAGTGCCGAGCTAAACGAGATAGCTCCCCCGTAAACAATGCGTTAAACCTGTTGGCCTGATAAGGAAAATCTCCCAAAAGCACCAAAAAGCACATATACCAAAAAGAATATACACAATATACATATCTCTCCCCCTTTGGCATTTAGCAATATAATAAGAAATATGTAATAATGGGCAAACACACCAAAAGAGAAGAAACAGCATATGAACTAACAGAACTAGCAATTGACATAGAATAATAGAACTACCAGAAACATAAGAGTCACAACTCATAACTAGAGCATATAAGAGTAATCACGACTAAAACATAAAGAGTACTGACAAACCAAGTACATAAATCCAACTAAGCAACTGAAAAACTAGAAAGCATAAAAACATAAACTATGATCAGCAGCAACATCATCTGGTAGAAGCCATCTCCATCATGGAGCACGATAAGGCCCAGCGGAGTCTGAAGGATCAGTGAACGAACGGCTGGGGTCCACAATAGCAGCACCCGGATCCAGGTAGCGCATGACCCAGGGATCGTCAATGCGATATCCCTCGCGACCGGGATCCCGCTCCATAGGAATGGGCATAGAGGGATGACGGGACATGGAATACCGAATATCATGCAGCGAGTTACTGAGGGCACTCATCTGCAGGGTAGTACGGTAGTCCATCTGAGTCCAGCGATCGTCCTCTAAGGCGAAACGATCTCGGAGCATGGTCTGGATGGAGTCAAGGGTAGCAGGAGGAGGTGGCGTATCATGTCCAACTGGAGGGGCGTCGGGCTCCTCATCATCAGAATGCTCAGAAGTGGCAGGAGAGGCTACGACTGCCTGAAGTCGTCGTGCCTTAGATAGGAAGGCAGGAGCAGGCAAGAAAGGACAATCATAAAGTGGTACAATAAATGCACAAAGGACCATAGGAAGATACAAGGGATAAACCAGGGCTCGTGGTTTCTTCCTACAGTTAATCATCCAGACCATCATGGTACGTGGAAGATTGAAAGGAATGCGATAGTGAAGATGATACAAAGCTGAGATCTCAAAATATGTGACTTCATCGGTGGAGCCGGCTTTTGGCAGAAAGGTGTTGAAAATAATTCGATGAAGTTCATAGAAGTAAGGGTTGACGTGTTTGGCCATAAGCTTGCGAGGACATATGTTTGGGGCACATAAGTCTTCCTTGAAGCTCTCAAGGGAAGTTCCGTCTACAAATTGGAACGAGCGAGCTTCAACAAGCTTATCCCAAGTATCGAGATCTTGAAGTTCAAGATACTCGGCCAAATCAGAATCAACAAAGGCGATATTAATGCCCGCAACTCGTGAATAGATGTGAGTGTCATCATGAGTCAAGTTGCAGTAAAATATTTGTATAGCGCTACGATAGATGACGAAATTTGTAGCAACTAGCTCATCAAGGCAAAGATCTTGAAAAATGGATTCATATTGTGAAAAGATTGTGAAGTTTATGGGGTGTCCCGCAAACACCGGACGGGTCCGAAAGTCACTAAACCAATTGTTGGACGCGTCTAGTGACACAAAGATTCGGTCGTCATAGGTGTTAGGGTCACGAGGACGTGAAGGGTTGAACAACGGATGAGGTGGTTGTTGTTGTTCAACGGGTTGCTCAACGGGAGGAGGAGCACTCGACGAGGATGCACCCTCGGTCCGAGATCTCTTTCCACGGTTGGGCAAGCGAGGAGCCATTGCACAAAATAGAGAAATTGAAATAGAGAAGGAGAGTGAGTTATACCTCAAATAAATGATGAACAGTGAAAGAGAATGAGAAAATAGCCCTTCTCCTTTATTTTGGTGAGAGATGGAGCATTATGGAGAGAAAACTAGGGTTAGGGTTTAAGAAAATAGTGATAGAGAAGTAGAGGAGGTGGTAAGAATGAAGGAAAGGGAAGAGAAACCGAAATATAGGTGAGGGTTTCTCTTGGTCAGGTTCAATTTTGACCATTGGATTAACATTGAGATCCACGGCTGGAACAGTCCCCGATTCTGGAACAGGGAGACCGAACTCGGCCCGAACTCTGGTAAGGGCAGAGTTCGGCCCGAAGTCTGGGTCCTTGTCCCAGAACTGAAATCAGGCTGGAAGGATGTAAAAAATTGGTTAACTGAGGGAAATCAAGATAAGTTATAAAGATAAAAGATTAAGAATGTCAATAAACCAGATAGAAGAAGTGGAAAGATAGCAATATGAAATTGAAAAATAGCATGTCAGCAGATTATAAATCAAAATATACCGTATAATAAATAAGGAGTTATATTATAATTCAGTATTTTGAATTTGCCATGAGTTAGCTGCAGGGGTCGGATCCTAGCTAGCGGTAGTCCTGAGGACTAGTGCACCGTGTCGCTTAGGCTTTTACGACTTGTTGTCAGAAGGGCCCTTTCGACTTGTACCCATAGCAAGTTCATTATAAGAGAATCACAATATAATCGATATTTACGCAGATATATTTTAATTTATGACAGCTTCATCTAAAATTCCAAGTTCACGACAAAGGAAATTGAAGCGCTCTTCGGATAATGGCTTTGTGAAGAAGTCTGCTAACTGGTGATCAGTGTCAATAAATTCTAAGTTAATCGTGCCATTTTGCTGATGATCACACAAAAAGTGGTGTCAAATTTCAATGTGCTTTGTGCGTGAGTGACAAATAGGGTTCTTAGTCAAGTTTATAGCACTAATGTTGTCACAAAAAGATAGGAATAGGCATGAAAGATAAATTATAGTCTTCAAGGGTTTGCTTCATCCATAGAATTTGTGCACAACAACGCCCAGCTGCTATGTATTCAGCTTCTGTTGTGGATAGTGCGACAGAATTCTGCTTCTTGCTAAACCAAGATACTAAAGCCTTTCCTAATAAATGGCACGTACCGCTCGTACTTTTACGGTCGACCTTGCATCCAGCAAAATCAGCATCAGAATAACTAATGAGGTCAAATGATGTTGACTTGGGATACCATAGGCCTACTGTAACAGTACCCTTAAGGTATCTAAAGATACGCTTAACTGCGGTTATGTGCGATTCCTTAGGATTTGCTTGATATCTAGCACACAGGCAAACGCTAAACATTATATCAGGGCGACTAGCAGTAAGATAAAGTAGACTGCCTATCATACCTCGATACTTACGTTGATCTACGGGTTTGCCGCTTTCATCTGGTTCCAGTTTGGTTGAAGTAGCCATAGGAGTGCTAATTGGTTTAACATTATCAAGTTCGAATTTCTTCAGCATGTCCTTTGTATACTTCGACTGACAGATGAAGGTTCCATTTGACAATTGTTTGACTTGCAGCCCAAGAAAGTAGTTGAGCTCCCCCATCATGCTCATCTCAAACTCGGTCTGCATACACTTGGCAAAATCTTGACAAAGGGTCTCATCAGTAGAACCAAAAATAATATCATCTACATATATCTGTACTAAAAGAATAGTGTCCTTCAAAGACTTTATGAAAAGTGTAGTATCAATTTTCCCTTTTGAAAAACCTTTCTCAAGCAAGAAGTTGCTTAGCCGTTCATACCAAGCTCTAGGGGCTTGTTTGAGGCCATACAGCGCTTTCTTTAGCTTGAACACATGGTCGGGAAATTTATGATTTTCAAAGCCAGGGGGTTGTTTAACATAAACTTCCTCCTTAATAAAACCATTCAAGAAAGCACTTTTAACATCCATTTGAAATAATTTGAAATTTTGAAAATTTACAAATGCACAAAGCATCCGAATGGATTCTAATCTAGCAACAGGAGCATACGTCTCATCGTAATCGATACCTTCCTCTTGGTTGTATCCTTGAGCTACTAGACGAGCTTTGTTGCGTGTGACTGAACCATCTTCATTTACTTTGTTTCTAAAAACCCATTTAGTACCAATAATCGAGTGATTAGCCGGTCTAGAAACGAGTTCCCATACTTGGCTCCTCTCGAATTGGTTGAGTTCTTCTTGCATAGCAAAAATCCAAAATTCATCATTGAAAGCTTCAGAAATGTTTTAGGCTCAATTTGTGAAATAAAGGCAGTGCTAGCAATAGAGTCTCTTAATGATGATCTAGTAGTTACTCCTCGTAAAACCTCACCGATTACCAAATTTTTTGGATGAGAAGGCTTGAAAGAGAATTTCTTAGGCAAGCTTTCCAGAGAATTTGTTTCGGTTGTGGTATTCATTGGAGTAGACGTTGATGGTTCAACATCATCATCAAGAGTAGTTGCTGCACTGTTATCTTCATCAAAAGTCACATTTGTAGACTCTTCCACAATTAAGGAGCGTTTGTTAAAAACTCTATATCCCTTACTCTTGGCAGCATAGCCAAGGAAAATACCATCGTCAGCTTTGGCATCAAATTTGCCTAAGTTATCTTTGGTGTTAAGGATAAAGCATCTACATCCAAAAACTCTAAAATAAGAAACATTTCGGGTTCTCCCAAACCAAAATTCATAGGGTGTTTTCTTCCTAATAGGACGAATAAGCACCCTATTTAAAATATGGCATGCTGTACTGACAGCTTCAGCCCAAAAATATTTCGGAAGTGAAAACTTGTTCAACATAACTCTGGCCATATCGCCAAGAGTCCTATTCTTCCGCTCCACAACACCATTTTGTTGAGGAGTTCTTGGACAAGAAAACTCATGATCAAAACCATTAGAATCACAAAATCTTTCAAAATCAGAATTTTTGAATTTATCTCCATGATCACTTCGGATTCGAGTAATCATGTAGCCTTTTCGTTTTGAACTTTCTTAACAAAAATCTTGAAAACCGAAATAGCATCACTTTTATTTGCAAGAAAGAAAACCCAAGTAAATCTTGAAAAATCATCAACAATAACAAAGGCATAGAGTTTTCCGCCAAGACTGGCTACTCTACTAGGCCCAAATAAATCCATATGGAGTAGTTGCAAGGGTCTAGAAGTGCTTACAGAGTTTATGGAATGAAAAGATGACTTGGTTGCCTTGTTCAACTCACATTCGGCACATACGGTGTCCTTTTTGAATGTGATGTCGGGCAAGCCTCTAACTAGCTTCTTGGTCGATAGCCTGGATATATTATCCATATTGGCATGACCAAGACGCTGGTGCCATAGTAGCCGTTCATCTTTATGAGCATATAGGCATCTACCTGCATTGTTAGTATTTCCAGACAAATAGAAAGTATAACTATTATCCTCTCTTATCCCTTCAAAAGCGATGTCTCCCGTTGACCTATCATAAATAAGGCATTTGTGACCTTTGGTACCCAATTTCTTGAGGGTCCACCTACGTCAAGAGTAGATGTGACCTTTGGTACCCAATTTCTTGAGGGTCCTGAAAAGTTAGTTTTTGGAAACCATGCATATATTTTTCTATCAACTAATCTTCTAATTCTATATTGTGGTGATATGTGTCCATGTAAACAACAATAAGTACATGTAGCATTCCTATTTATATTAGGAGCATGCTGATGATGTCTATAAGCAGTGTAATGAGCAGAAGTATGATGATTAGCATGTTGATGATGATTATGTGTAGCCCCTCTTCCCAAAAATTTTATAATATATTTTATTTATTTATTTGGATTAAATGGTGATTTTTATATTTTATAAATAATTATTTAGTTAATTATTACGGCAGATGATTTTAGCCATGGTTGAGTTTTGGGGTACAAGGTGACTAGAAATCGTGGCACGGATGGTGCAATAACGTGCTTAGATTAGTATATTAGACCTGATAGAGAAGACCGAACTATAATGATGTCCAAACTAGGAAAATTAGGCCAGGTTACGACTTGACTTCTAGAAATAGTTTAATTATTTATTATTAAAGTTTATGGATTTGTAGAAGACCTGTTGTACAAACCAGTCTGGACTTGACCAGGACCCAACCCAAGCCAGGTAGTCATGCAGTTCATCCAAATGACATACGTGTTGATGTGATTTGGAATGAGTGTGTTGCATTTTCGTTTTTTTGATTTAATGAATACTTTCTAGTATTTGTAATTAAATATTATAAATATCGTATTTAGTGATAATTAATGATTTTGGTATAAAATAAGTCATTGTACGGGTTGGGGATTATTAGACTACATATAATGGTATATATATACACCCTTATTGTTTTAGTGAATTTCGTTATTTTGTTATTATTATTATTATTATTATTATTATTATTATTATTATTATTTTTTTTTTTTTTATTATTAATATTATTATTATTGAAAATATTATATTTTTCAAGTAAAAGTTATATATATGTATATTCCTATTTATAAAAATAAAAAAATAAAAAAAATAGGCTATGCTATTGGATTTATTTATAAGTTTTCGGAGTATATTATATTATGTGTATATATAGATGAATATACTAATATATATATATGTAGAAAAGGAAAGAAAAGGAAATCACTCCATTGGAACAATGGACCCAGCCATGGGTTTTTCCCACAGCACCCCAGCTGAGCAATCGGCCCAAACCCAGGGGTTTCCCACACCCACAGTAGCTTCCCGAGCCTTTAGGATTTTTTTTATGTATATATTGTTTTTTTGCTTTGGATAGGTAAGCTTGCAGATATATATTACTCAGAAGCTAGCATCCCAGGCCTGAGCCTTCTCTCCTAGCCCATTAAGGACTAGCCCCTTATATGCACCAAAACCCAAAAATTTACTATTTTTAAGTTATAAATATAAGTAGCTCTTGTAAGATTTCTATATTATAACTATTTGTACTTGTGTCAGCCTTGAGCAACAGCCCAACCCGAGCATTGCAACCGTAGCCCAACAATTGGACCCAGGCTCCACACTTGGAGAACTCCTCAACAAACCCGAGCCTGTAGTATATATACATACTCGACGAGTATTAGGAGATCGAGCAACTAAACTTCACGAAAACCCTAAAAACTCCGCAAACACTGCGACCACTCGACCCCGACCCCGAGGGCGGCCATAGGCGCGCCGTCCGCCGCCGCCAGGCCACCGTCGGCCGGCCAGGATGGCAACAGACCCGCGCGCACAGGCGCAAAAACAGAGGAAGAGCAGCAGTAGCAGCAGGGCTTCGAGCCAGTTTCGTGGCGACGGTTCTTCTTCGTCATTGGGCGGTTGTCCGATCCACCAAAACAGGTTCGACCACAACCTTACTCTCTACAACCCCCTTTAAGTAGTTCGTGATGATTCGCGATGTACGCGAAGAAATCGAATCCCAAAATCAGAGAAAAACCTGATTTTTAGAAGTTAGTAACAGCACTAAAACCCTAAGTTCGCGGTCGATTCTCGACTAGGATAACGCGAACCATAGGAAACCGCTTGAACAAATTTGTTGACAACATATATGAGATGGAAACCTTGTTTATAGATTTATTTTTCATCAATTATTTTGCTGTTAAATTAACTTCAAAGTTCGGGAAAAATCTGTTTTAAAAACATTGAAATCGCTCCACACGACGTGCGTCACGCCAATCCGGACGACGTGGTCGGGTATCGAAAGGATCGAAAGCTGCGTAATGGCTTTGTGGTCATGTGGGTTTTGACGGAATTCAAATTGGTCGCGTGTGCGCGACGAATTTGATGCGTATCCGTCAAAATTCACCGTATCGTACATGTTGCAAATTTCTTAATTACTTTGTGCACGTTCGTCAGATCGAGACGAAACTTGTGCCAACATGACCGTATCATTTTTTGGTCCTGCATGCCAAGTTTGGTCCAATTCTGAGACAGTTGAATTCGACGTCGTTTTGCGGGCCCCACGGTCCCGCTCAACGGGCGATTTTGAGCACGGCCCGCCGGAATCCAACTCTGGACATACGGTTGGGTTCGTATCGGAAAACTGGATCCGTAGACATGTAGTTTGACGACTTTAGAGACCGTTGACTCTGGCACGCTTTTCGGTGCAAAGCGGGTCCAACGGCGGACATCGTTTTTGCCCGAAATTACCATTTTGCCTCTGTGTCCAGAATTGGACGTAAGGACAGGCAATCCTAGCTAATTGGACTATTCTGAGATCATTGGTATTGTTTATTTCAGCTTCCGGGGACTGTTGTACGGGTTTTGACTATAGTGGCACATTGAGTAGTTCAGATTGTCGGTTTCACCAACAAAGGATCACAGGCGAGTACAGTTTATTGTCTGCATTTCGATATTGATCTTTACTATATTTTATCGATTAGTCATTGGTTATGTGATTATTTTCTATTATAAATTGTTGAGTCGGGAATGAGAAGTACCAAGGATGTGTGATCAGACCGTAGACCGTGTTTATTTTCATGCAGTAGACCTCGTAGACATTGTTTATTTTCTGCAAGTAGACCTCATAGACATTGTTTATTTTCTGCAGTAGACCTCGTAGACATTGTTTATTTTCTGCAGTAGACCTCGTAGACATTGTTTATTTTCTGCAGTAGATCTCGTAGACATTGTTTATTTTCTGCAAGTAGATCTCGTAAAGTAGACCTCGTAAAGTAGACCTCGTAAAGTAGACCTCGTAGATCGTGCGGTGTAGCACCCCAGACCGATCACATATCAAAGGTACTTCTAATGGTGGAAAAGTATATTGGTCTATTTATTACTATTGATTTTTCTTACGGCTTTACTGTTATTTTCAAAACTCATGATTGATGTCTAACCTTTATTTTATAGTCATTTTCTTTATTGAAATTGCATTCAGTGAATTGTGCTCGTTCCATTCCTGACTGGAAACCAACATTTTCAGGTTAGCCGTGGATTCACTTAGCTTGGGTAGTGACGGGGGTACTTGCAGACGAAAGCCTAGTGACCAGCTAGATAGATGAATTGTAGTCATTCCATATTGTACAAGTTTATATTTTTCTACAAATGTAAAACTTGTGATCTTTGTAAATTAAATTAATGTTGTAAATGATCATTGTTTGTGATTTTGATCTTCATGGCCGTGACAGCGTTCTACCGTCGACACTGCGGCGTAGGCTGGCTTGGATACGTCTCGTATCCGTAAAAAAAACGGGTGCGGGTCGTGACAAGTTTTTGTGGTGGCTCATGCAGGTCTGTCTTTGCAAATCATGCGAACTCGTGATAGTACTTAAGTTAGTTGTACTATTGCGAGCCTGCGACTAGGAAATGCTCATTCACGAATTAGAAATTAATTTAATTTACGAGAATGACTAGGACTAGGAGTCCCTTATACAAATTTACCGATGGGTAGTCTAGGCCATGCAATGTAGATAAGGAGTTATTAATTTTGATAATTATCAGATCCCCATCGGTACCCTGTTATCTCTTGATAGGACGATATGATCCATTGTGGATAGATTATTCACTTGGTGAGACCAGGGCTTCCTAGGATTAATATTCTAACCTAGATGAATTATTCAATTCCTTCTCCTTGCCTCTAGATATCACCCTCACATCTTAGTCCAAATTGCCTATTTAGTTCCTATTCTGCCCTAAGAATTATTATTTTATAAATTTTGATTATGTTACCCATATCGGAACCTCAAGTTAGTTTCGATTCAAGTTTTTCCTCAAAGGTTTGAATACACATGGATAGATACTAGGATGGTTGTATTTCTTTGTCTTCAGTTATTTCCCTCCTTGTTCGATTTTCTATTCTAAGGATTATGACTGATAGATACTTACGCTTTATTGCATAGTCAACTTGTTCGAATTTCTAGAAGCCCATGATTTTTACTGATATAGTTAAAGGAACGTTAGTTAACCCATAATGACAGGACAACAGCGTACTGTAACCATTTATTTGAATTATGGAGACTATGGATCCACTGCATCCAGCAGCGCACTGGCAAGGCACGATCCCTAGAGTTGGAATAGGTTTAAGGAAATACAGGTTATAGAATATTTCTAAACTATAGCTAGTGGTCCTCTTTGATCGTAGTTACCCTTGTGACAGGTAGAGTATCTGATAGGATATCACCTCTGAGTCACGGAACCAAGGGTTTACCATTGTACGAGTATATGGGCGAGGCACAACTCTCGGTGAAATGACTTCAGACGTGATTACAAGTTCAGGATACTATGGAGGATATGACAATACCATGTATGTCTCATAAGACCCGAAGCCAACACTAGTGGAAGTTCTGTAAGTTGGGTAACGTGTCTCCCGACCTAGCACTCCGTGGTCTTTGTGATATATGGACGAGGTAATTGACTGATACTAATAAGTTACCAAGAATATAGAATCCAGAGTTCCATAACCCATTAGTTGACCAAGACCTTATGGACAGGAGGATTATAGGAAGATTGTATAAGCCAGAGCACCAGGTGAAATTTGATTCCCTCTAAACTCGAACTACGTGTGTCTCTTTTCAAAAATCTCGCGTACTTATATCTTGACTATTTTGACCAACGCTGCTGTTACAGCTTAGTTTTGCAAGCTCACTCTATTCTCGAGCTTGATTCGAGGCATATGTTTAGTGGGGACGCCTGCTAACTTATTGTCTAATCAGAATCAGTGTATTATGGTCTGATCAACCATGATGCATTTGGTTCGCACTTTATTTAATTACCCTACGTGGATTGAGAGATAGATGTCTCTAGGATCTCATCCACGACTGCTTGACAATTCCTCTTGAATTATATATTCGTCTTTGAATCACGTAATTGTATTCGATGACATCTTTCTTGAACTCTTTATTGTTTTTGTCTTTCACTGACTTAGAAAGACGAAAATCTCGTATTTGGTAGAGAGATACAGAGTATCCCCTATGGCTATGGTAGTTGTATACACGAGTGTAGTTATCATCGGCCAGCCAGGTGACTAGAACCTCGCCATAAGTTACTCGTCCTCTCTGCGACCCTAAACCTACTACCTTGATCTTCTAGTCATTGGAGTCCGAGAATGATTAGGACCTTCCCCTTGACCAAATGCCAACCTAGGAGACTACTTATCCTCCAGAGACCAAATGTTGTGAGCCTCTTCTGTTTGAAGCTTGCTTCAACTAGAACCCTTGTGACGATAGTCTGGCAGGTTTGACCCCAATAGAAATTCACGATCCAGTCGTTAGAAATCTTTTCATATGACGTGCCTTAGAGTTGGTTATCCCGTCGACAACTCATGGATACTGTGGGAGAGTAGGTCATTCTATTTTATCGACCCTGTGTCATTACACACGTACTCGTTTCCCATTTATTGAGGAACGACCCTTGACTTGACTTATATCTACCAGTTTTCGTTATACTGTGCCTCATTCTTTATTAATAAGAGTCGAGGTACAATATCCGGACTTCGAAATTCCTCTAACCTTATCATTCCTAAAACCCATATCCTAGCTTCTAAGGTGGGTAGACTGTAAGCCTTCTAACTTTTTGAGATATACGAGGATTTTCGATTGATTAGAATAACTTCCATAGGATGATAAATAGTGCCCTTTGTTCTCCCACTTTCCATTTAGATCATTTTGCGCCCCGACCGTGTCATTAATATTCGGAGCACGAGACCAGCTGTTATCTTCCAACAAGTTTTATATGTAAGATCTAGACGAGTGCACCTTCATCTAGGTATATCATGTCCCACTCAAACCCGTCCCCTTGTACTCTATTTTCGTGGTACGACTTTCTGGTAAAGAGGACTAACTATAACCGTTACCATAGTACCGGTAAACTTCCCGACTACAAATAGAGACTTAACCTTGACTCAATGCACTCGGCCCAATATAGGGTTGTGACCTACTCGAAGCCCACTACGCATATGTCACTAGTGTGCTACCCAATTGAGGCCTCATGTGCTATTTAAACTCAAAAAGTCATAAAAGACGCATTTTGGGCTTTAGGGACCTAGCTAACCAACCAGACTGACAACTAGCTCGACCACTTGGGTGAAAACCTATTCTAGGTTACCCTAACCTATTAGAAATAGTTTTATCTTAAAAATCTTGACCAGTCAATATAGACTAAAATTCGAGGTTCATCCAACCAACAATTGGTGTCCAATCAGAGAACCCATTAAGACCCCGTAAAACCCATCCATGCATACTACCACATTTGGACTATTAAAATCAAACTATTTGAAATAGGTTCCTACACCTATTAGGTAGTCTCCACTTCTATGAATGTGAGTCGTTCGTAACCCTCATTCCATCTACCTGGAAGTTGCGATACGATCTTGCATTGCATCTATAATCCTTGTTTGTGTGTTTAAATAACCACGAAAAATATCACAATTTTGATTTTCCAAATTTCGTTCTATTGCGGAACCGTTCGGAATTTCGAGAACGGAATTTCTGTATTGCACGGATGGCAAGATCCTATAAGGAACGAAGGGTTTTTCAATTTAGTAAGTGACTGGGCTAGAATAGTCTACGCTAGCAAATCAGCCAATGGTTCATAGACCTTCTTTCTAGCTGCATCATTAGATACCCTCTACCGCTCTTGAAACTTCATAAATGCTTTCGATTATTCTACCTTATCTTCATGCCCTTCCTATTTTAGAGTGTCGAATGGTCGCGCTGATTGGAATTTAGCAATAGTTATTAGCTACTTGGGTAAATTTGTTGCATGATTAGATTTTGGATGGTTGGATAGATAGGAGAGGATTATAGTGGCCATAAGCAGTAGATATCTATTGGTAGATATTTTTGCAATTAGTTGGAGGATTATAATTTTAGGGACATGAGAATTGAGGGAGTAGTGTGTCCAAAGGTGGGTAGAAGTTCTCGGAGTTCCGTAGTTACAAATGGCTAGAAGGAAGATATAAACTGTTTTGAGGAATTAAGATTCGAGGAGATTAAGGTAATGGTAGATTTCCTTTTTGGAATTTAAGGAATAGTTACGAATTAGAATTTCGAGGACAAAATTATTTTTAAGGTGGGTAGATTTGTAGCCCCTCTTCCCAAAAATTTTATAATATATTTTATTTATTTATTTGGATTAAATGGTGATTTTTATATTTTATAAATAATTATTTAGTTAATTATTACGGCAGATGATTTTAGCCATGGTTGAGTTTTGGGGTACAAGGTGACTAGAAAACGTGGCACGGATGGTGCAATAACGTGCTTAGACTAGTGTATTAGACCTGATAGAGAAGACCGAACTATAATGATGTCCAAACTAGGAAAATCAGGCCAGGTTACGACTTGACTTCTAGAAATAGTTTAATTATTTATTATTAAAGTTTATGGATTTGTAGAAGACCTGTTGTACAAACCAGTCTGGACTTGACCAGGACCCAACCCAAGCCAGGTAGTCATGCAGTTCATCCAAATGACATACGTGTTGATGTGATTTGGAATGAGTGTGTTGTATTTTCGTTTTTTTGATTTAATGAATACTTTCTAGTATTTGTAATTAAATATTATAAATATCGTATTTAGTGATAATTAATGATTTTGGTATAAAATAGGTCATTGTACGGGTTGGGGATTATTAGACTACATATAATGGTATATATATACACCCTTATTATTTTAGTGAATTTCGTTATTTTGTTATTATTATTATTATTATTATTATTATTATTATTATTATTATTAATATTATTATTATTGAAAATATTATATTTTTCAAGTAAAAGTTATATATATGTATATTCCTATTTATAAAAATAAAAAAATAAAAAAATAGGCTATGCTATTGGATTTATTTATAAGTTTTCGGAGTATATTATATTATGTGTATATATAGATGAATATACTAATATATGTATATGTAGAAAAGGAAAGAAAAGGAAATCACTCCATTGGAACAATGGACCCAGCCATGGGTTTTTCCCACAGCACCCCAGCTGAGCAATCGGCCCAAACCCAGGGGTTTCCCACACCCACAGTAGCTTCCCGAGCCTTTAGGATTTTTTTTATGTATATATTGTTTTTTTTTCTGATTGTTGCTTTGGATAGGTAAGCTTGTACTTAGATATATATTACTCAGAAGCTAGCATCCGAGGCCTGAGCCTTCTCTCCTAGCCCATTAAGGACTAGCCCCTTATATGCACCAAAACCCAATAATTTACTATTTTTAAGTTATAAATATAAGTAGCTCTTGTAAGATTTCTATATTATAACTATTTGTACTTGTGTCAGCCTTGAGCAACAGCCCAACCCGAGCATTGCAACCATAGCCCAACAATTGGACCCAGGCTCCACACTTGGAGAACTCCTCAACAAACCCGAGCCTGTAGTATATATACATACTCGACGAGTATTAGGAGATCGAGCAACTAAACTTCACGAAAACCCTAAAAACTCTGCAAACACTGCGACCACTTGACCCCGACCCCGAGGGCGGCCATAGGCGCGCCGTCCGCCGCCGCCAGGCTACCGTCGGCCGGCCAGGATGGCAACAGACCCGCGCGCACAGGCGCAAAAACAGAGGAAGAGCAGCAGTAGCAGCAGGGCTTCGAGCCAGTTTCGTGGCGACGGTTCTTCTTCGTCATTGGGCGGTTGTCCGATCCACCAAAACAGGTTCGACCACAACCTTACTCTCTACAACCCCCTTTAAGTAGTTCGTGATGATTCGCGATGTACGCGAAGAAATCAAATCCCAAAATCAGAGAAAAACCTAATTTTTAGAAGTTAGTAACAGCACTAAAACCCTAAGTTCGCGGTCGATTCTCGACTAGGATAACGCGAACCATAGGAAACCGCTTGAACAAATTTGCTGACAACATATATGAGATGGAAACCCTGTTTATAGATTTATTTTTTATCAATTATTTTGCTGTTAAATTAACTTCAAAGTTCGGGAAAAATCTGTTTTAAAAACATTGAAATCGCTCCACACGACGTGCGTCACGCCAATCCGGACGACGTGGTCGGGTACCGAAAGGATCGAAAGCTGCGTAATGGCTTTGTGGTTGTGTGGGTTTTGACGGAATTCAAATTGGTCGCGTGTGCGCGACAAATTTGATACGTATCCGTCGAAATTCACCGTATCGTGCACGTTACAAATTTCTCAATTACTTTGTGCACGTTTGTCAGATCGAGACGAAACTTGCACCAACATGACCGTATCATTTTTCTGGTCCTGCATGCCAAGTTTGGTCCAATTCTGAGACAGTTGAATTTGATATCGTTTTGCGGGCCCTACGGTCCCGCTCAACGGGCGATTTTAAGCACGGCCCGCCGGAATCCAACTCTGGACATACGGTTGGGTTCGTATCGGAAAACTGGATCCGTAGACATGTAGTTTGATGACTTTAGAGACCGTTGACTCTGGCACGCTTTTCGGTACAAAGTGGGTCCAACGGCGGACATCGTTTTTGCCCAAAATTACCATTTTGCCCCTGTGTCCAAAATTGGACGTAAGGACAGGCAATCCTAGCTAATTGGACTATTTTGAGATCATTGGTATTATTTATTTCAGCTTCCGAGGACTGTTGTACGGGTTTTGACTATAGTGGCACATTGAGTAGTTCAGATTGTCGGTTTCACCAGCAAAGGACCACAGGCGAGTACAGTTTATTGTCTGCATTTCGATATTGATCTTTACTATATTTCATCGATTAGTCATTGGTTATGTGATTATTTTCTATTATAAATTGTTGAGTCGGGAATGAGAAGTACCAAGGATGTGTGATCAGACCATAGACCGTGTTTATTTTTATGCAGTAGACCTCGTAGACATTGTTTATTTTCTGCAAGTAGACCTCGTAGACATTGTTTATTTTCTGCAGTAGACCTCCTAGACATTGTTTATTTTCTGCAGTAGACCTCGTAGACATTGTTTATTTTCTGCAGTAGATCTCGTAGACATTGTTTATTTTCTGCAAGTAGATCTCGTAAAGTAGACCTCGTAAAGTAGACCTCGTAGACCGTACGGTGTAGCACCCTAGATCGATCACATATCAAAGGTACTTCTAATGGTGGAAAAGTATATTGGTCTATTTATTACTATTGATTTTTCTTACGGCTTTACTGTTATTTTCAAAACTCATGATTGATGTCTAACCTTTGTTTTATAGTCATTTTCTTTATTGAAATTGCATTCAGTGAATTGTGCTCGTTCCATTCCTGACTGGAAACCAACATTTTCAGGTTAGCCGTGGATTCACTTAGCTTGGGGAGTGACGGGGGTACTTGTAGACGAAAGCCTAGTGACCAGCTAGATAGATGAATTGTAGTTATTCCATATTGTACAAGTTTATATTTTTCTACAAATGTAAAACTTGTGATCTTTGTAAATTAAATTAATGTTGTGAATGAGCATTGTTTGTGATTTTGATCTTCATGGCCGTGACAGTGTTCTACCGCCGACACTGCGACGTAGGCTGGCTTGGACACGTCTCGTATCCGTAAAAAAAAAAAACGGGTGCGGGTCGTGACATTATGCATAGAGTGTTGTGGAGTGGCATGGTGATATTGTCTATATGGAGCATGATGATGTTGTCTATATGGAGCATGATGATGTTGTCTATATGGTATGACATGGTGATGTTGTCTATAAGTAGAGTGATGTTGATTGTGTCTTTGTGCAATATGATGATTGTATCTATGTGTAACATGATGATTTTGTGACATATGATAATTATTTCTACGTGCATGTGGTTTGTGTCCTTTGTGAAATTGTGTGTATATGAAAGCATGAATATGTGTTGTAGATGGATAATGCGGATGACTAGCATTAGGAGTGTTATGCTTTGTGGGTGTCTCATGAGATTGGGTTTGAGGTTGAACAACCTATTTTCCCAATCTAGTCTCTAATCTCTTAGAGACAGCTTGTTGTTCAGTAACCTTAGCATTTAAACCATATATCTTAGTCATAGAAATCTTGTGTCTACTCTTTTCCTCAGCAAGCATCATGTTGAGTGTTGTGATTTCTTGTGTTTGTTGCTCAATACGTGCTTCAGCATCATGAAGGCTTAGTTTAAGCTTCGATACCTCATCTGTGACTTCCGTGGGTGAAGTGTCTCTAATGTTATCAAGCAATAGAGAAAGTCTTTGAATTTCGACTTCATGACTTTTGATTTTGTTCTTGGCGTGTTTGTATTTACCAATGATCTTTTTGTGATCATCGAGTAAATCGGTGAAAGCATCGCCAAGTTCATCAAAAGAGAAGTCGTCAAGAGTTTCGTTTGATACCTTATCGGATGTTGCCATTAGGCACACATTAGCCGTATCTTGAGGAGAGACTTTTTCTTCCTCGGAGTCACTAGCTTCGCTTTCATGCCAAATACTTGTGTTGGCATATTTCTTTGATGAAGTCTTCTTGTATGGCTTCTCATAGCGGTTGCTCTTCTTCAAGAATGGACAATCTTTTCGGACGTGTCCAGTCTTCTTGTAACCATAGCAAGTTGGCTCTTCTTCACCATCTTCTTGTGGTTCCTTCTTCCTTCGATTGAAGCGAAGGAATTTCTTGAAATTGTGGACCATAAGGGCTTGATCATCTTCTTCTGAGTTGTCGTCATCCGTCTCTTCGGGTTCAGCCCTCCGTCGATGAGCTTTGAGTGCGATCTCCTTAGCCTTAGGAGCAGGCTCTTCGAAGTCCTTGAGGTCAAGCTCATGAGTCATTAGCTTTCCCATCAAGGTCTCCATGGACATGGTTGTGAAATCATTTCCTTCAATGATGGCTGTCACCTTAGGGTTCCAAATTTTTGGTAGCCCCCTAAGTAGCTTGCGAATCTTCTCGTGATTTGAATATTGCTTGTCGAGTGAAGACAGGGGGTTGATGATGTCGAGGAATCTTGTGAACATTTGCGTGATCATCTCGTTTGGCTTCATCTTGAAAGCTTCGTATTCTTGAGTGAGACGGCTTATCTTAGATTCCTTGACTTGGGTGGTTCCTTCATGCGTCACTTCTAGGAGTTTCCACACTTCGTGAGATGTGGTACATGTAGATACCCTGTTGAACTCATTCCTGTCTATAGCACAGAATAAAGCATTAATAGCTCTCGCGTCTAGACTTGCCTATTTCTTCTCCTCGTCAGAATACTTGTCATGTGATTTCTCAACAACACCGTTGACAACTATTCTGGCGGGCTTTTTATAACCGTCAGTGACGACAGTCCACAGGTCAAAGTCTAGCGACTTGAGATAAAAGCTCATCCTTGTTTTCTAATACATGTAGTTAGTTCCATCAAATAGGGGAGGCCTATGAGTGGACTGTCCTTCACCATGATTGGAAATCAAGGATTGTGTGGTTGCCATGGATCAGCTCTAGGATGTAAATCCTTGTAAAGAGAACAGAGCTCTGATACCAATTGAAGAACAGATGGCAACTCTAGAGGGGGGTGAATAGAGTATATAGAGATAATATCTACTTAAAAATCAACTCTATCACAAATAAAACTAATCAGGGTAAATGCGGAATTTAAAGTGAGAATCAAGAGAGCATACGCAAACACAGCCGATTTTAACCTGGTTTTCCTCGTGGAGGACTAGTCCAGGCCTGAGAACTCTAGCTCAGGATTAAATCCACTATTTGTGAAATAGTAGTTTACAACCCGTGTCTTTTCTTCAGAAGAGCACGTCAACTTCTTACAGAGGATCGCAGTGGCGATTTGCTTGGAATTTTCCAAGCGACTTCTTCAACTCTTGCACAAGACTCCTAACTGAGAGATGCTGAGCACTCGAGACTTAGGAAGCTTGTGGCTAGTAGATGGGAAGGGTATGGCTTATTGAGCTTAAGAGAGAAGAGAAGAGAAGATTGGATGATTTGAAATGAGAGAATTCTTGGCCTATTTATAGGGGTTTTGTAGGCAGAATTCGGCCAGAATTCGGGTAGGAAATTTCAAATATTTGGCCGTTGGACAACTAGCAACCAGCTAACCCTAAAATTAAGGTTGCTGATTTTTAGGGGACAGAGTTCGGCCCGAACTCTATGTGGAGGCAGAGTTCGGCCCGAACTCTGTCTCCAGAGCACAGAACTGGTTCTTGGGGATCTGTGGGCTTATTTCTGGATGGTGGAGTTTATGGATTTGGGTAGGCTTTTGGTCAAGTCTCAAGAGCTCAGCATGACTCAGTTTACAATAGTCTAGACTCAATAAAAGTATAAAATACAGACTCATATATAACTGAATTGCAAAGACTGAGCTGTCTTCTGACTTGAGCTTGATGTAGACGTCGTGTGTCGTATTGAATTATTACAAGTATTATTTAGTCAATGTTATCAATATTTGGTTGACTGTGACTTTGTGTCAACACTCTCTTGGGTGTACTGCAGTAGGCTGCCCAACCTAGCTGACTGGGGGTACTTGGGCCTCCTGCTGTATCGTCAATGGGATCGTAGTATCCTGCTGTTGTTCTAGCTGATACGGGGTCACCGGGGTCATTGGGGAAACCTGTTCCTCCTGGGTAATCGCACCACCAGATGTTATGGCCAGGCTAGAGGTGTTTCCGCTGTGTAAAGTCATATTGCTGGCACGAAGATAAGAGCAATGTTAGAATAGATTCAGATAGGTTGCAAGTCAAGCAATTGAAAGAGAGTTTAATAAGGAATTCAAAAATGTCAACAACTCGTAGATGAGATACTAGAGGGCGAATATGTTAAGCTAACCATATCACAATCCACGTAAAAATCATACGAAAGGCGAACCAAGTGCACTATGGTTGATCAGACCACCATGCACCGGTTCTGATAGACAATATGTTAGTGGGGTACCTCCATTAACATATATGTCATGAACAAGCTTGATAAAAACTAAGCTTGCAAAACTAGGCAATATTAGCAGCATTGGTCGAGAAAGCAAAATATAAGTATCCTAGATAATGATTAAAGAAATATAATAATTCAAGTTTCTCAAGAGTGTAAGTTTCGTTCGATGTTCGTGCATATGCAGTCATCCTACAGTCTTCATGTCTAAGGCCTTAGTTAAGGTCGAAAAGAATATTAGGTCGTGAGTTATTCTACCCAACTTATAAAGGTCAACTAGTAATATGATTGAACAGTGGAACATGACTACCTAGTACGCATGAAAGAAGGATAAGGATTTACGAAAGAATACTTCAACTAAGAAGAAAATCAAGAGTCAGTTGTGGGTTCAAAATGGAAGCAAGGAAGAATGTCATGTATGTGGATGAGATCCTAAATTTCTAATCCTATACGCAGTCTCACATCGGTACAATAACATAACCGAAGTGATAAACTTGACCTGCATGGGCCACCACAAAAACATGTAACACTCCAGTCCCAAAATACGTAGGACTATGAACGTAGCATGCCAGCTGCATATATACGAGAAGTACTCCAATACGTGGAGATCTCGTACACATACATAAGCAGTATTTTGAATAATAATAACAGACAGTCACAGGTAAAAGCTATATCTCATCCATACAGAATATAAAGTAAATGGTATCTCATGAATCAAAGTAAATGTCAAAATATAGCTGTTGGCCGGGCGGAGACAAATCCACTATCGGCGCTAGAATAGACTGAAAGGAAATAGAGTCCAACCTCTAAGATAAATAGAATAAGAAAACAATGAATAAATAGGATCCTCGACCCAATAGGGGCAGCTGTGATCAGAAGGTACAACTCGCTCGAACTTGAAGGATGAGTCTATACCGAAACCATACTCCTGTGGAAAGTCCTGCACATCTATACCTGGAGAAATCACCAGGTCCTCAGAGGGACGTAACAAGATACAAAAAGAACATACTACAAAAACTGAATATAAACTGCTCAATAATAATAAGTCAAATCAGATCATATCAAGGTTCAATACACCACCATTGAATTAGCGTACCATCCCCCCAACCTAACAAGGACAGGAGATGGCACACTAACCCATAATAATGTATCTTTCCAAGTCATGAATCCAATATGGTATCCGGACCACAACAAGGTTCAGTACATTCTCATCGGAGTAGTGAGTCACACCTACAACCAAAAAAGGACAAGATGTGGCAAACTAGTTCGCAACACGTTACTGTTCCAAGCCACAGTCAGATACAAGTACCCAAACCAAGAGTACTCATACCTAATGGATAAGGGTACCTAACCGTTCTAAGTGAATGCAGTTTTAAGAACAACCTCCAACGCATGGGCCCTAGCTAAAATGGGATCGGTATGGTCCCCGCTTGGGGCACCAGGCACCTCAGGCATAACCGATCCACGAACGTCAATGGCCAGCAGTAAATAAGGGATCGTCAACCCGCATCTCCGGTGGAGCGTACGGTCACAAGGGAAATATGTAAAGTAGCCCATGCGCTAAGGAAATGTCCTCCCCGCCCAATGCCGATATGTTGTATCCACAACACTTATAACATCTATTAACCGCTAAGTCAAACAAAATTATGTAACCTCTATTAGAGGTTAATCCTATCGCTCGTCTTATACGTACTAGTGGCCAACTAATCACGCATGTCCGAGTCATATATGTGACTCACAACTTCGTGGTACAAATGTGTCAAGGCCTATGAATGCAACACAACAAAGGCGGTCCCTTAACTCTATGTTTCAATGTGTAATAAGTAAATAAATAGTAGGAATATAACTTTATTTAAACAAAGTATCACAATTTATTTTGCAGAAGAAAATAATAAATAATGCATCAATATAAGCTAAGTTAATAAACAACTGGTGGTATAAACCCCTAGACCAAATATCCTCATTTTAGTAACTATTAAAAACTCATGCTCATCATTTATTTTTAATTATTTATTTTATATACTTAAATATCCATGAAAGAGAAGAGTTAGTAATATGCAAATTGATAAGGACTTGAATGGAAAGTTGAATTTCAAATCTCAACTACTGTTTGAATTTAAAGAGTAGCCGACACCCTTCCTCCTTAGAAGCCAACTCTGTATTCTAATTCCTGTCTCGAATATAATATATCCCAAAATCCTTAGAGGATTAAACCCAAATCAGAGTTTAAATCCAAATCCTCTATCCCTTCTTGTCTATATATATATATGTAGGATGAGAACAACCGATCCTTTCCTCCTTTGCGAACCCTAAGAAAACTACTCATCATTACAAGTCGTGGATCTTCACCTCGAGGCCGTCTACGCTTCCTCATCCTACAGGAATTCTTCTTCAAGATTAGAAAGCTGAAACCTCCTTTCCATCTGGTATAATACGTCACCTATTTGCTGATTTTACGAATAGGAAAAATGTCTACTTGTAAGTATAGAGTAGCAGTACCAAATTAGGAATAACATGTCTAGGTAAGACTGGTTTAATGTAACCTACAACACCTAGGACTCAACATTCCTCTACTTCCAAACCTAGTGGTTTCCCAAGTCGGTGAAATCCTCAGAAATACATGCTCTCCCTCCTTGAATTCCAATGGTCGATGATGTGTATCAGTCCAATGCTTCTGTCGGTCTTGTGCTGCTTGAAGATGACTCTGAATCCGCTTCACTTTCTCGATTTTCTGCGTCACAAGCTCTGGTCCAAGTATCTGTCGCTCTCCAACGTCGCTCCAACATACTGGTGATCTTCACTTCCTCTGATACAACGTTTCATATGGTGCCATCTGTATGCTAGCTTGGTCACTGTTGTTGTAAGAGAATTCCACCAAGTGCAAGTAGTCCTCTCAAGAAACTCCAAAGTCCAACATACATGCTCTCAGCATGTCTTCTAGGGTCTGAATAGTGTGTTCTGACTGACCATCCGTCTGTGGATGATACGAAGTGCTGAACTTGAGTCTCGTACCCAAGATCTCATGCATACTCCTCCAGAAATGTGAGGTGAATCTAGAATCCCTGTCCGAGACTATACTAACTGGTATCCCCATGAAGTTTCATAATTTGCCTCATATACAAGTCAGCTAATATATCGGTGGACTGGCCTACTTTGAACGGCAAAAAATGTGTCGACTTCGTGAGTCTGTCCACTATCACCCAAACTGCATCCTTCCCACTATGACTCCTCAAAAATCCGATAATAAAATCCATAGTAATATGCTCCCACTTCCACTCAGGGTTAGGAAGCGGTTGCAACATACCTACGATCCTCTGATGTTCTGCCTTCACTTACTGACAGACCAATCACTTTGCTACAAAGCGTGCAATCTCCCTCTCCATACCTTTCCACCAATTGTACTGTTTCAAGTCTCGATACATCTTAGTACTCCCGGGATTAATAAAATAAATAGAACTCTGTGCTTCCTCCATCAACTCATGCCTCAATTCTCCATTCGGAACATATAGGCGATTCCAGCACCTTAATGTCCCATCCTCATGAATACGAAGTGATATCTGCTCTCCAGCCTCTGTCCTCTCGTGAAGTCTTCAAAATCTTGTATCTATAGGTAACGCTGCCTTGACTCTGTTTACGAGCGACGACTGCACTTCAAGATTGGCAAGTACTCCCTGCTGTCCCGGCATAATGACTTCTATTCCAAGCTCCTGAAGATCCTGTAATAACTGTGGCTGAACTATCAAGAAATATGTAGTAGGCTTCCTACTCAAAGCGTCCTCTACTACATTCGCCTTGCCAAGATGGTACTGTAAATCTACATCATAGTTTGTCATGAGCTCCAACCAACGCATATGTCTCATATTCAACTTCTTTTACGTGAAGACGTACTTCAAGCTCTTATCATTCGTAAATATCTCCACACGCCCTTCGTACAAATAATGTCTCCATAGCTTCAATGTAAAGATCACCACTACTAACTCCAGATCATGAGTAGGGTAGTTCCTCTCATGTATCCTTAGTTGCCACGATGCGTAGGCTATGACCTTTTCGTGTTGCATCAAAACACATCCAAATCCACTATCTAACGCATAACTATAATCCACGAATCCTCTCGATCCAGAAGGAAGCGTCAAAATAGGTACTGAGGTCAACCTCTTCTTCAACACTTCAAAAGCCTTCTGATGATCTTTTGTCCACCGAAACACCTGATCCTTGCGCGTCAACTGCGTCATGGGCTCTGCAATCCGTAAAAAATTTTCTACGAACCTGCGATAATACCCGACAAATCCGAGAAAACTCCTAACTTCTGCAACCAATATAGGGGTCGGCTAAGACTCCACGGTAGCAATCTTTTTTGGATCAACTGAAAGTCCTTCTCCTACTACCAAAATAAGTCAAATTAGCGATGCAATTAGCGACGCTTTGTTAAGACGTCGCTAATATTTTTGATATTGGCACGTACTTTTTATATGTCTTAAAACATCACTAATTGCAAAAAGTAGCGACGTTGAGCAACGTTTAGTGACTACAATTAATTTGTTGGAAAGTGGCGTCGATGAGAAGTCGTTGAACGTCGCTATATTTTTTTAATCAGCGACATTCAGCGACGTATATTTATTGGGTCACCATTTTTTTATTTTGGCGATGTTTAGCGACGTCATTTAATGACGTCGCTAACTGTTTAATATACACGGAGACCAGCCCCATCCCAAATCCAAAAATTTCACCCTAAATTTTTTTTCCTCCCTCAACCGCCGCTCCCCCCTCGACTGCTCCTCCCCCTCGACCGCCGCTCCACCCTCGAGGCCACCGTCTCTCCCCCTCGCCACCGTGAACTCCTCCTCCTTCGGGCTCCTCATCCACCGACCCCCCTCCACGAGCTCCTCCTCCTCCTCCTCCCGGCTCCTCCTCTACCGCCAACTCCTCCTCCTTTTCGGGCTCCTCCTCCACCGACCCCCCCTCTGCGAGCTCCTCCTCAACCACCTACGCCGACCTCCTCCTCCTCTCGACAAACCCTAAGATCTGGTAAACCCTAACCTATATTCTATCTGAGTTTAGACACGACACAAACATGAATATGACACGATATACTGACACGATACACTATATTATATTCGTACACTGACACGATACACTGACACGATACATTAGGTTGTGTATTATGTCGAATGGACACAAATACGACACAGTACAAACAGACATGGTAACAAAGACATGACATCTATTTTGACGTGTCTAGTGTATTTTGGAGTGTATGTGTCATATCCAATACGTGTCTAACACAATACAACACGAACATGACACAAACTTTTGGAGTGCCTATGCTACATAGGTTTATGTAATCAACAACACGAATACTCTCAAAATTAGTGTCATGACAATTATGTATTGGACATGATACAAACACTCCAAAATACACTAAGACATGCCAAAACAATACAGTATTTGTGTCAGTATATGTATTTAGTTACTAAAAAAGCATGCCTATGCTTGTGCCCAGGAAGAAGCTTGGTGCAAAGGGAGGTTGAGCCTTGCTTTAGCCTTGCTTTTTCTGAACAAGTGCAACCTTATATAAGGGTCCAATAGCATTGTTGACCCTCCTCACCAAGGATTCGGAGTGCCTCTAAAGCTTGTGACCTAAAAGAAAGCAACATTGAGAAAAGTTTTTCCACTTTCACAACTATATATGTCCATATATTATCGTGTCACCTAGTATGAATTTGACCATAGTTTCTATCAACAATGGCATCGATCTTTGTAGTTTTCCTATCATATGTTTCATTCATTGTGATTCCACAAAATCAGAGATCATATTCCTAATTATTTAATCAGAGATGCGGGATTACATCCTCCAAAGATCGTATTGGCCTTTGGAGTTCACATAAAATGATAGAAAGCCCAGTATAAAAGCCTAAAACTAAGTCCAAGGAAATCTCATGTCCTAACCTTATAAATTAAGAAACATCCACCCACCTTCCTAGGAGGCCTAAACTTTATGCTTTGGATTCTTATAAAAACGTTTGAAAAGTAATTTATGTTGTAGTATATAGTTTCCAATGCCCTTCTTTTGTTTTATTTTGTTTGGTTTGGTTTTGGTTCTTCTTTGACAAAACCATTTTTTTAGAAGAGGTACTCAACCTTAATCACCTAACTCTAACCTTAATCCATTAAATTCCTCTATGCTACCAACTTTCGTACATGGCCTATCTCTAATCTATCAAGTTGCACGATCTGGTGCCTATCAAATAAAATCAAGCTAGTCAGAATGTTATAGGTCTGATCTATCTATAAAGTGTATAGAGTATCCTAGAAGTGTAGGTATGATTGGTATATCGTATTACATAGAATGTATAAAGTGAGTATCCTAGTAGTATATAAGATATTTTAGAAGTAAATTATTTGTGTCAGTCCGAAGTAAAGTGTCCATATCAGCCCTTATCTGAAAAAAGTAAGTTTATATCTGTAAGCCTTTTTAGGCTTTTAGAGTTCTATCGATTTCAGGAAAATATGATAAAATACAAAGAACGAAATAGTAAGAAATAGTAAAAAATAAAGAAGGAAAAATCCTAGAAAAGAAAATTATAATACTTTGCCTTTTTTATTATTTATTTGTAATCCGATAGAATTCTGAAAGCCTTAAAAGGCTTGCAGAAGTAAACTTTCTTCGAAAAGATGGGATGACATTGAACACGTTACGATATTCATTTAATACTCATGTGTCTATGCATCCATATGGACAATATAATCGAATAAGTGTATCTATCTTTGCAGGATTATCTTCAAATGGATATGAATTACTATCTGTGGAATCGTTCGTGGATGTACAACCGTCATCCTGATGACATGTGCGGTGTGCGGGATGAATTCATAGAGGTTGTAGAGCAGTTTTTGTAGTTTGCCAAGGCGTTCCCTCAGTACATGGACTGTACCAAAATTAAATATCCGTGGGTGAGATGTCGCAACTTGAAATATCATCCAGAAGTGGAAGTCGCATATCATTTATACTCTAAGGGTTTCAAGCCGAATTAATATCAGTAGAGTACGAACGAAGAACTTGTGTCTTTAGCATCGGCGTATGAGCCTTATGTGGATGTCCACAACCACGCTGCTTACGATGATGGGTTGGTGAACATGGTTTTTGACGCGGCGGGGCCTAGTTTCGATCTGAAAAATCATGATGCACCGAAAAAGGCACCGAACGCCGATACTGCAAAGTTCATGGAGTTGCTAGAGAATGCAAGGACTCCATTATATCCTGGTTGTGAGGATCATTCACCGTTGGAGGTGGTTACAAGATTGTTGAGCATCAAGTTCGATGTTAACATGTCACAAGATTGCTACAACCGACTTATGGAGTTGATTATAGAAATATTGCCTGAGAGTGCTAAGTTGCCTAAAGACTTTTACCGGTCTAAGAGGATGGTGAGATCGCTCTGGATGGGATACGAGAAAATTGATGCATGTCGCAATGGGTGTATGTTGTACTACAAAGACGACAAGGATGAAGATGCCTGCAGATTTTGTGGTGTTGGTCGCTACAAGGGCAGTGGTACAGGAAAGTATGTCGGTACAAGGAAGCCTACCGATTCGATGAACTACTTGTCGTTGACGTCGCGGATGCAGTGGTTGTTTATAGTGAAGGAAACTGCAGAAAACATGAGTTGGCATAAGCAGGAACAGACCGAAGGAGTGTTGGATCACCCATCTGATGGAGAAGCATGGAAGCACTTTGATAGAAAGTATCCAAATTTTGCTTCTGATCCGCGTAATGTCAGATTGGGTCTCTGCTCCGACGGTTTTACCCCATTTGGACTTTCAGGATCCCAGTATTCGTGTTAGCCTATGATCGTCACTCTGTACATCCTACCGCCTTGGATGTGCATGAAGACTCCGTATATGTTCCTCACCGTTATTATCCCAGGTTCGAACAATCCAAAAAGGAACATCGATGTGTATTTACAGTCATTGATTGATGAGTTGAATCAGCTGTGGAAAGTTGGTTCCAATTCGTACGATATTTCTAAACAAAATTTTCAGATGCGGGCAGCACTTATGTGGACCATCAACGACTTTTCGGCCTATGAAATGTTATCTGGATGGAGCACGCATGGTCGTCTTTTATGTTCGTATTGCATGGACCACACTAAGGCTTTCTGTTTGAAACATGGAGGCTAACCGTGCTTCTTCGATTTTTATCGATAATTCCTGTCGAAGGATCATCCATACTGGAGGAACAGGAATGCTTTTCATGCTGGCGTTGTGGAGAAGGCCAATCCACCGCCAAGGTGGCCTGGATACACGATATGGGAAGAGGTAAAAGATTTACCGAGAGCTATTGAAGAGCCTGCTAAGGGATACAAGTGTGATGGATTTTAGTCGCACTCATAACTGGGCGAAGAGGAGTATATTCTGGGATCTCCCATATTGGAGCACCAATTTGATTAGACATAACCTTGATGTCATGCATATCGAGAAGAATGTGTTTGATAACATAATTAATACTGTAATGGACATAAAAGGGAAGACGAAATACAATCCAAAGGCTAGATTGGACTTGGAAGAAATATGTAGACGTCCTGCATTACATTTGATAGAGGAAGGGAATGGGAAGTTGAAGCAGCCTAAGGCAATTTTCTCACTGGAGAAGGAGGATAAAGTGAGACTTTGTAGGTGGATTCAAGGTCTGAAATTTCCAAACGGGTATATTTCGAACTTGAGAAGATGCATCAACCTCAAGAAGAACAAACTGACAGGTATGAAGAGCCATGATTGTCACGTATTCATGGAAAGGTTAATTTCGAATGCATTTCGAGAATTCTTACCCCAGGTTGTTTGGGATCTATTGACCGAGCTTAGCATATTCTTTAGAGATCTTTGTTCTAATAAGTTGCTAGTCGATCGTCTAGAAAAGCAGAAGAACGATATTACGATAACACTGTGCAAGCTCGAGAAGGTATTTTCTCCTAGATTTTTCGACTCCATGTAGCATTTGCCAATTCATCTTTCCTACGAGGCACGTGTTGGTGGGCATGTCGGTTATCGGTGGATGTACCCGTTTGAGCGGCATTTGAACCATCTAAAGTGGAAGGTAAAAAACAAGACTCGGGTCAAGGGTTCTATTTCTAAAGCCTATATTCTTGATGAGATTATAAACTTCTGTTCGACGTATTTCAAACCTCATGTTGATACGAATAGAACGAGGGCTTCGAAAAATGATGACGGATATTAAGAATCTAATGATGGAATACTGAAAGTATTCAATGCGTCCGGAAAGCCTTCGAGGAAAATGAAGAAGAGATATTTGAATGACGAAGAGCTAAGGGCTGCTCAGTTGTATATATTACTCAATTGTGACAAGGATGAAGTGGAGAAGCTAGAGGGGTAAGTAATTAATGATGAGTTTACGTCATCTCAATGTAATAGTATATGCTAATATTATTGTACTAATCGGCGGTTGCTTCGTTATTTTTAGCACATATAATGATGAGTTGAGATCGGTTAGACCCTACCTAACAGACGAAGCATTAGAACAAAAAATGAGACGTCATCTTCCTTCTTGGTTGAGCGAATATGTAAGCAGCTCGGTAATTACTGGTCTCTTATTATGCAACTGCGTAATAAATAACTTACTATCTCTTCTTTGGTATTCAGGTCGATCATCTAATTTCACCGGAGATTGAATTAATTAGAACTCTTGCCAAGGGACCAATTATTGCCCTTAAAATACGGCCAAGTTACTGTGTGAATGGCTTTAGGTTCAAGTCGACAAATTCTCCGATCAGAGACAGCTTTTTGGATCTTGATTCCACAAAAAATAGTTGTTTGTGTATCAAATCTTTGAACTATAAAGACGTCGATCCAGGAAATGATTTATTTGGCATCTTGTGAGAGATTGTGGAGTTGGCATATAATTATGGCAGAGGACCTACAAAGATCGTGTTGTTCAAGTGTGAATGGTTCGATCCGATTGAAAATCAAGGTTGAAAAATTGACAAGCATGGTCTTGTGGATATAAACTACAAGCGTAGATATCAAGGCTACGAACCATTTGTCCTATCAACTCAGGCTCAGCTCGTGTACTTCACAGCTTATCTGAGACGGGGAGCAACGAAGTCTGATTGGTAGGTAGTATGCAAGACTAAAGCTAGAGATACTTTTGATGTTGACAAAAAAGCTTATCAGGAGGACGAGATACCTCTTCTAACCAATATTGTTGATGTAGACTCCACGGAAGTTACGTATTACATGACTATTATAGAACATATAGAATTATTCAAAGAAGAAGGCGAAGCCGACGAAGGCGAAGATGAAAGTGAAGACGAGGAGGAAGAGAAAGATGAGGTCGAGGAAGACGAACAAGATGAATATTCTGAAGATGATTGAGAGAGATGTACTTTCATTTTCTTATTATATAGAGTTGGTTATTATTTAGTCTTGGTTACTATCTGAACTTAGATGTTTATTATAGAATATACTATCTGGACTTAGATGTTTCTTGTAGAATGTACTATCTGAACTTAGATGTTTCTTGTAGAATATACTATCTAGACTTAGATGTTTCTTGTAAAATGTATCATCATATGTTGTCTTGGTTATTATCTTATCTTTGTTGTACTTTCATATTTCTAGTCTCTATTATTTGTCGTATCATCATATGTTGTTATCAGGTATGACAGGTCATCGCGGATCGTTCCGCATGTTCCGACATGGGAAAGGACGGGGTTCTCCTTCGGTACCTTCTACTGGTACCGGCTCTGGATCCTCGTTGCCGAGTACTCCTATGTATCGGACAGTACCTCCGCCTGCGATGACGCTACATGACGTATCTCTTGGGACGAGTAGTTCCATGCCTGATACTGCTCCCGAGTCTAGCGTTCCTCCTGCTGATACGATAATGGAGACAGATGAGCAGATGGAGGAGGCTGAGTCGACGGCCGACCAGTATCAGGCAGATGATGCGTGCGTACCTCCGGAGGAGACGAGGACGGAGATCTGGGCCGACGGTACAAAGTAAGTGTTTTGGTTTATTATTTTTATGTATTTATCATAAATTAACTTTTCTCATGAATATAATATGTCTGTATAGATATCGTCCCCCGTCGGTACAGAGATGCCTAGGCCACTTATTGAGGAATAATTATGGTGGTCCTTGGATAAACTACTTTGATGCTCCGGACGAGAGGAAGGCCTACTCGTTTGCGTGCTTCAAGGTTAAAATATATCTACTTTTAACATGAATCACATAATTTATGCATATTATATATAGCTGATAAATATTTGGTTTGTACTCTTCTAGGCTATGTTTTTCTATCCACCGTACTGGGCCGAGCTGATCGACGGGATATTTCCTGTCGAGGCTGCTAAGATGATCCGCGATGCTATTAATGATCAGAAGACTCGTGATCGTACCGAAAAACCAATCCAAGGTTGGATCACCCCTGATCAGTAGACTGCGATGAAGGATCGATTCGACGAGCCAAGGTACAAGGAAAAGTCTGAGAAGGCCAAGGCAGCTAGGAAGCAGGGATCAAAGTGGTACGGTGGGTCGATTCTGATGACGGAATATTTCTGTCGTTTGGTATGTCTTTTTATTTCAGAAATATTATTTTAACGCAAGTCCGATAAATTAGTAAAGGTGATATATTTAATTACAGGTAAATAGGGGTGGTGATGCCAATATGGTAACCGTCTTCCTGGCAACACATCAGAAGGGCGGGAAGCTTATTGACAAAAGGGCCGAGAAGGCCTATGTAAGTATTACAATTCTATTTATTAATTTTAATACTTCGTGTTAGTTTTGATATAACTTAGTAAATATGTATGCAAATAAATATTCATGTAGTTAGTAATAATAAGTACATTAATTAAACATTAGAAGTTATAGAGTATCCATGCTTTCTAGGCCGAGTTTTAACGGCTTAAGAGTGGGTTGCTGCTAGTGCACCTAGTACAGGAGAGGTCGGTACTCCTCGCAGTCCGCTCCAGCTCCGTCGGAGGACGAGCTGTGGGTGCCCGTCATTGGTGGTCTCCACAGTGGTACGTATTACGGTACGGGATCCTATGGAGCCCTAGTTGCGACACAGTCCTCTAGGGCCTTACTTGCAAGTGTGCGTGGCCTACAGCCCTCCCATGAGTCTGCCCAAGTCCAGCAGATAGTGGAGTCTGTCCGTGACGAGCTGCTACGACGGATCCAGGAGCAGCACCATACGGAAGATGTTGCGCTCCTAGCACGATTGGATACGCTCGACCGCAATATTATGGAGCTCAAGGATATGACTGAGAGGACAGAGCGGGGCGTCGCTGATCTTAGAGCATCGACAGAGCGCAACGTGACAGATCTGCAGGCATCACAGCTGTCCATGGGCGAGAGGCTCATGTTGAAGAAGGATTCGATGGTTGATAGCAGTACGAGGCTGTTATCTACCATAGATTCATACCACCAGTGACTAGTAGCGTTGGAGCGTTATTGTCCTCCGGGTGTGCCTTCATCGTCGTCGACTCCGCCTTCTTTATCGTCATCGACTCCACCGACGTCACTACCTTCTTTATTGGTGATGATTTCATGGGAGGAGTACGAGATGTTTCTATTCTTGAGGCACGGCGGTGCCCCTCCTCCTCCAGATCCGCAGTAGTCCGAGTTAGGACTGTTTGATGAGATGATATTTTAGTGTTTGTTTATGTTGATTGTTTGTTTGTGTATAGACTTTTAGTATTGGTTGTGTAAACTTTGGATATTGGTTGGTTGGTTGTAGACTGGGGTTGATTGTTATACACTTTGGATATTTTTGTAGACTTTGGATGTTGGTTGTAGACTTTGGATATTTTAGTGTTTGTTATACACTTTGTGTTGGTTGTACACTTTGGATATTGGTTATAGAAATTTAGTATTGTTTGTGTTGATTGTTATACTGTTGTGATTTATCGGTGTTGAGTATTCCACCGAAGGGGTCGACGAACCCAGGAAGAAAATGTGTTTCTGTGTATTTATTGTTATTTATTAAACTGCAGGGAGAAAATGTGATTCTGTGGACATTCTGTAATTGTTTTTGTAATTTAGCGACGTTTACCGATATTTACCGGCGTTTACCGACGTAGGAAAACGTCGGTAAACTTTGGTAAGTCAGTAGGTATACCGACGCCTACCGACGTATTTGTGCGTCGGTAAGCATCGATAAACGTCGCTAAACGACGCAAAATGTTCCAGGAATTTCCCTCATTAACGGAATCGGTAAACGTCGGTAAGTATTCTAAATACGTCGCTAAAAGTTCTAGGAATTACCGACGGTACGTCGGTGAACGTCGGTAAATGTTCTAGGATTATCGACGTACTTGTGCGTCGGTAAGAGCGACGATTAGCGACATTGTAAAACCCCTAAATTTCTACTATATTTTTAGTACTGATTTTTTTTATTTATACATCGCATAGTCGTATTGTACGTCGCGCGAGAAAATTGTGTTTTTCGTATTTACTCGTCGAGTGCGAATATGTGCGAGGTACATATTTTTAGAAAAATAATTGTTGATTTTATTATCGATAATGGTTTCAAAATAATATATATAATAATTATTTTTAAAGTGGTGAAAAGTATTATCGAGGTTGCCAAAACTTATTATTTTAGTTATTTATAAAAGGCTATCTTATTTTAATAGTGGTAAATTTAGAAAATTAAATTATGTGAATATTCTACTTGTATAAAGCACATGAAAACTATTTTGTGTATATTTTCAAATTTATTTTTATTATTTATAATAAATTATTTAGCAAGAAGGTATTTTAAATATTTGAATGTTTATGTTTATTTTCGAAATTTTTATCTAAATTACTAAAATGTATTTCAAAGATGTTTCCTATTACTATTTAAAATATTTATTCTCATTTTCAAAATTATTATGATATTTAATTAAAAATGTAGTTTGAAATTATTTCCTATTAATACTTAAATATTTATTATAATTTTCAAAAATTATTAATTATTATTATAAAAAGGTAATTTGAATTTAATTGTGATAATTTAAATAGTGATTTCTTTTATTTATTTATTTTAAATAGTTTAATTTTAAATATGTAATTTATCTATATTGGATTTGGAATTAGATATGAATTTAAATTTAATAGCAAATTATCTAATTGGGTTTAAATAAATTCTAATCCTTATCTAACTGGGAATTTCCACATCCTATAAATAGGTAGGTACTCATCCATAAATTTCTATTTCCCACAATTTCTCCACCATCACAACTAGAATATGTGCATCGTGTCCGTGCCCGTGTTTCCCTTCCCATCCACTATAATTCCCTGTTACAATTACATGTTCCAACGAACGAGTCGGACAACCCCGGACGTCAAAACCATTCTTTTTCTCGCAGGACACCTCTCCCGACCCTCTCTGTTGTGTCGAACACACCCCGACACAAGCTATCCTAACGTAAGCCCTTCACCCGGTTTCTCGTATCCGACTGTCAGATCCATCCCGACAACCACCACCGTAGTCAACCACACCGTCTTTGCCGCAGTAACCCGCCCCGGCCATCTGTTCAGGCCAGCATCCCAGCACCATCTCCCCACCGCCATTGCCGCAACACCCGACCACCAAGTCCTCGACCAGTCGTTGCCATTCCCCTCAACTACCACCTCATCCTCTCCTCACCACCAAAACCACCACCATCATCTTCAACATATCACCACCCGTTAACCCTGCCGAAAAACCCCAACATCGGCCAAACCCCCCAAAATAGCGACCACCACAAATCGCCACTACCATCACTAAAGGAGAAATAAGAGAATACTAACTTACCTCTGTCACCGCGACCGCCGTCGAGCTCCCGCCATAGCTCGTGCTCTGTCCACCCAACTAACCTCCTCGGGTCTCGCTCCCTCGTGCCCGGCCACAGGTCACCGAAACCGTCCAAGGAAGCAGCCTGCCTCCGCATCTCGCTGTCCGACGAGCACTCGCCGCCGAGCATCATGCCGTCGCAACCCAGCGCCGTGGCCGCCCCCTTCGCCCCCTTTTCTTCGACCCGTCGCTCCCTTCTTGTAAACCCTTCCGCTCCTCTCTTCCTCTCACCCTCCGCTCGTCACGGCAGCCCTGGCCCCAGCCGAAGTCCCCTCCGGCATCACGACCCCCTTCTCCGCCGGCGTGCGCCGCACCCAACCGCCCGGCCGCTCGCCGCCACCCTCCTCCTCTTTCCCTCTCCGCCTTGCTCACCTCTCTCCTCCGCACCTCCGTAGCGTCCGGCGCCGTCCGATCGCCGAGCTCCCCGCTCCTTCCGCGCCCTTCCTCTCTCTCTTCACCGACTCTCTTCCCGATCCTCTCTCACTCTCTCTCCTCTTTCAATTAGGAGCTAGGAGCAGCAGACTTTTTAGCTTTTGTTTTGTGATATTTTTATTATTTAATTACTTTTTATTCAATTATTTATTTATTTGTTGTTGTTTCTTTCTTTCTTTTCTCTTTGTTTTTTTTGTTTTGTTATTTTGATTATTTTGTTGGTGGTTATTATTATTATTATTATTATTATTATTATTATTATTATTATTATTATTATTATAAAAATAAAATTTTTGGTATATTGTACTGTTGTGAGTATTATATACTATAAGTATTTTCAACAGTAAGCATGTATATATATTTTGAAGAATATTATATTATTATTATTAATTAGTATCTTTATTTAGTTATTGACCCTCAATATATCTTTTATATATATATATATATATATATATATATATATATATATCATATATATCATTTTATATCATATATATGATATATGAGAGCTCCGTCCTGGCGATCGTGAAACCCTAGCCGCACTTTGTCCTTGATTCCGGCTTGGCCTTAGGCCGGGCCGGCGTCTCACGCCGGTGGAGACACTCGCTCCATTGGCATCCAGATGGCCAAGACGTTCGCCGAGGCGGTCGTAGGGGAGACACCTCCGTCTCCCCCTGCGATTCCAATCCGTGCTCCCTCGTTCTCACGAGGGGTTCCGGTGATATCCTTCTCCGAGGAGGAGGAAACCATCCTTGCGGATCCTTTCCGCTTCGCGCTCATCGGAAAATTCTCTCACTCTCGTCCTTCCATGGACGTGATAAGGAAGGCTTTCATCAACTTCAAGTTCGTAGGTTCCGTGCATGTGGGATCTATAGATCCGAAGCACATCCTTATTCGGCCTCAAGAGGAGGCGGACTTCCTCCGTCTCCGCTCGAAAGATCTGTGGTTTATCACACGAGCTCCCATGAGATTGTTTCCCTGGCATCAGGATTTTTCCCCGTCGGAGGAATCCCCTCTGGCCCCGGTCTGGGTGTCCCTCCCAGGACTGCCTATTCAATTCTTTAACAAAAATGCCGTCTTTTCCCTTGCCTTGGGCATCGGGAACCCGTTGCGACTCGATCGCGCGACTGAAGACCTTACACGCCCTAGCGTGGCCCGTGTGCTTGTCGAGATAGATGCTAGCAAAACTCCTCCCCCCATCCTGCAGATTCAATTATCCAATGGCAGAAAGATTTCCCAAAAGGTCGAGTATGAATCCTCCCCCATGTACTGTTCATTTTGTAAGCACCAAGGTCATGTCAGGAGTTCGTGCAAGGCCATTCAGAAAGACAAATAGCCAATGAGAAACCCCCCACCTCAGCGTATGCATGCTCCTATAAACACTACTATTACCCACGTGGTAGGTGAAAGCTCTCATCAAGCTATTCCTGAAGGAGGCGTTATTAATGGCCAAGCTTGTCCTTTATTAAATGCTCAGCCTCCGAATCCCAAAGAAGTGTTGCCGGTGGCCCCCCCACTTGGCACTCTCTCAGCCGTTCCCGACGCTCCAACCAATCCTGAACTGCCCCTGTGCAAGTCCAGACAAATCATGATGATCAACCCACTTTAACGTCCTTAGGTGACGGTTGTGACAATGATCCGGGCTCGGCACCCGATGATCCTGCAGCTCCCTCCGACGGGACAGCCCCTTCCATCACGCCTGACTCAACAGAGGTCATTCCATCATCTATTATTCCTCCTGCTCCTCCTTCAGTTTCTCCTGGGACTCCTGAGAACGAAGTTGCAAGCTCCGATGCCCAGCGCGAAGAAGGCGAGTTTATTTCCCAGGATGCCACATGGGCCCAGCAAGTTGAGGAAGAAGAAGCTCGTGCAGATCCGCAAGCGGCCGGGCGTAAAAAACTGCCGCCGCCTCCGTCATCTCGCGTCCTTCGCTCTGCAGCTAAACTCCCTCCAAATCCTCCCTCATCCTCCTCCCTTAATGCTTGACATCCTAATATGGAATGTTCGAGGCATAGCAAACCCTACTACCATCAAAAGAATTAAAGCCCTAGTTCGTGTTCACAAGATTCAGCTCTTTGCCATTATTGAACCCAAAGTATCCCCAGAGCAATTATATTACTATCAAATCAAGCTTGGTTTCCAGATGGCGCTCTCTAATGCTAAAGGAAATATCTGGGTATTCTGTAATAAGGACGGTAGTCTCATCTTGGCTGATTCCTCGGATCAGTCGCTTTCCGTCCTCTTCTCTCACCCTCTTCTCCCTGAGAACTCGCTAATTTCCATAGTCCATGGTAGCAACACCAAGGAGGGGAGGCGTCACTTATGGGAATCCCTGCTCAGTCTTCCGAACCGTTTCTACTGTCCCTGGCTCATCGGCGGCGATTTTAATGCCATTACCTGTTCTGTCGAGAAGTTTGGTGGCTTGCCTCCAAGTGAGGCATCCATACGGGAGTTCAGGGAGTTCCAACTGGCAGCTGGTGTTACTGAGGTCCCTTACTCGGGCAGCTGCTTCACGTGGGTCAAAACGGATTCTGGACCTGAGCGACAAGGTTCTAGACTCGATAGAGTTCTCATGGATAGACGGTGGTGGGACTGGGCCCCTATCACGACATGTGATCACTTAAATCGTACTGAGTCGGATCACTCCCCCTTGCTCCTGCAATTCCGTGCGCGTGCTGCTGTTCCTAAGAAACCTTTTAGGTTTCTATCTTTCTGGGCCGCTCATCCTTCTTTTCTCCACACTGTCGAATAAGCCTGGACTTCAGCTCATCATCATAACCCCATCATCAATCTAGGGCTGCGGCTTTCTGCTACTCGTAAGGCCTTATCGAGGTAGAGTCACGCTACCTTTGGTGATATCTTCCAAGCTGTCAAAGCAGCGGAAGACAGAGTGGTTGCAGCTGAAGTTGCTTTCGACAATGATCCTTCTTCCCGTCCCGAACGTATGGCTGCTCAGGCACATCTCAAGCAAAGAATCCAGATCGAAGAGGCTTACTGGAAACAGAAGGCTAGGCTCAAATGGGACTTGCAGGGGGACAAAAATACAGGTTATTTTCATTCCTGTGTTTCTTCTAAGCGTCGTCGCCTCCATATTCACCAACTTCAGGCCGATGATGGTACCATTGCTCGTGATTTGGAGGGTATTCAACACATTGCGAATACGCATTATGAGAACTTGTTTCTTCCTGAGCCAGTCTCGTCCGATGAGGTGTTCATGTCTGTGCTCCCTAAGGTCGTAAGTGACGAAGAAGGTGAAGCTTTTTCGTTGAAGCCTGATATGGAGGAGATTCATGCTACTATAAAGTCAATCGATCGCCATAGTGCTCCTGGGCCCGATGGCTTTAATGGAGTTTTCTTCGTCAAGTGCTGGCCCATCATTAAGGAAGATGTTCTAGGTGCTGTTCATATGTTCTTCGACGGGTTCTCTTTACCGAAGGTCATCACTAGCACTCTCCTTGTTTTAATCCCAAAGAACAAAAATCCTGCTACAATTTCTGACTATAGGCCGATAAGCCTTTGCAATTTTGTCAACAAGGTCTTCTCCAAATTGCTTGCTAATAGGCTGTCGCCTATGTTGACTCGGATCATTTCCCCTGAACAAAGTGGCTTTGTTAAGGGTCGGGAGATTGCAGATAACATTGTCCTTGCCCAAGAGATGTTCAGCATGTTGGGTCATGACAACTGGGGAAGGAATGCGGCTATCAAGCTCGACATGAGCAAGGCTTACGATAGGGTTAATTGGAGATTCCTTCTGTCTACTCTTCGTCGGCTCGGGTTCCAGGAAACCTGGATTACTATGGTTCTTCATCTTATAAATAATGTTTGGTTCTCGACGTTGATCAATGGCAGCACGTCGGGCTATTTCCAAGCTTTCCGAGGACTGCGACAAGGAGACCCCCTTTCGCCTATGCTGTTCGTGATTGCTGCGGAATCATTGAGTAGAAATCTCCAAAAACTGGACTCTATTCCGGGCTACACTCCTTTCTACTCTCCTAGTGGATGTCCGTGTATCTCTCACCTCGCCTATGCGGATGACCTTCTGATTTTCTCGGAGGGGGGACAGAAGATCTATTCAATATTTGAAGTCCATCCTCCATAGGTATGAGCAAGTGTCGGGTCAGCTAATCAACTCTACGAAATCAGCTATCTGTGTCTCGTCGGATTTCCCAGAAGACAGGGCTACTGCTTTGCGGATGTTGACTGGTTTTCAAATCACACATCCTCCTATTACTTATTTGGGGTGTCCGCTTATGACTGGTAGAAGAAACTCGGGTATGTTCGAAGAGCTCAAGGAGAAAGTTCACAGCCGTCTTCAGGGGTGGCACAACAAGACGTTATCTCCGGGGGGAAAGCTGATTTTGATCAAATCTGTTCTATCTTCTATACCTATTTATTGCCTTGCAGCCAGCAACCCTCCCTTGAGTGTGCTCACACAACTTGAGGCCATGTTTAGCGAGTTTCTTTGGGGTTCGAAGGATGGGAATCGGAAGCATGCCTGGATCGGATGGAATCAGATCGCTCGTCCTCCTGAAGAAGGGGGTCTTGGTGTCCGGAGGCTTAAGGAAGTGTTTGATGCTTTCACTTTGAAACTCTGGTGGAAACTGCGGACGCAGGATTTGCTCTGGACCCAGTTTATGCGGGCTAAATACTTTCCGCATGGCCACCCTAACCATGTCATTGCTCATTCTAATTCTTCACATATTTGGCGTCGGATCCTAGTAGGAAGGGACCTGGATGAGAGTTTTCAGTTGATTGAGGAGGATGGCGATACTGTGCGTTGGCTACCTGACTCCAGGTTCTCCGTCTCTTCTGCTTGGAGGGCGACTCGTCTTACATTTCCTGTTGATCTTAGATTCAAGAACATTTGGAGCCCTTGCATTCCGTCCAAATGGTCAGTTTTACTTTGGCGCATATTACTTGACAGACTTCCTACCGATGATCAGGTTCAAAGGATCGGGTACCACCTTGCCTCGAGTTATCACTGTTGTGCCAGCCCTACATCTGAGACTTTGCAGCATATCTTCTTCGATGGGGATCTGGCCAAGGCTGCATGGGGTTCGTCCCAATCGCTTCTCCGGGTCCGGGGTCGGGCTCCCAACTTGGCCGCTTGCTTCCGTCTATGGTGGCGGAGGAACAACCTTCACTTAAAACAAATCTTCGTGGGAGCGATTTGTTGGGTTTTATGGAAAAATCGTAACAAATGGAGATATGAGCAGTATAGGTTCACTGGGGAGCAGATCTGTTATGAGATCCAAAGACAAGTAGCCAAAGCCACTCTTGCTTGCTCGCATGGGAAGAAGAAGCCCTAGTTCTTTGTTTGTTGGTCTTGAACTCTTGTAACTTTGACTTAATTATCAATAAAAGAGTTCTGTTCGTGAAAAAAAAAAAAATTTAAAAAAAAATTATATATATATATATTTATATATATATATATATATATATATATATATATATATATATATATATATATATATATGTATTTGTATCCAATAAATTCCTAGAAAGTATTGTGACTAATAAAAATGAATTTCCAAGTTATCAAATATATTTTCAAGTAGTATATGAAATATTTACTAAGTAAATTAAGTTTTTTGACCTAAAATGATTTTACTATATTTTGGGATAATAAAAAAAATAGCATTCAAGCATTATAAATAATTTTCTAAAATTATATATATTATTTATCCAAATTCTTCGATTATCATCCCATCCATGACAAATCTCCCTTTTCCTATTCCCTCACCACTCCCGTACTTCCTTATATCAACCCTAGCTGATCCAACTGCTCTAGACCAATGGAACAACATATGACATCACTAGAAGCCCTTTGTGTAGTTGTAACACAAAAGTCAGATTTCATGCAACCTTGATTATTGCAGCTCACCAGGCGGGCTACCAGGCAAGTATACCTTGATAATTAACTGTCAAATTATTTATTTTCTGCATTATTTATTTTGTTTCATATTGTTATTTTCCTTTGTTATAAACTGCGCGTCCAAGCCACACTTGGGTACAAGCGTCTCTATTAGTCGTTTTATTTACTATATGCATGTTAACTTAGTTTTAACGGACTACCTTATTGTTGTGGGGTATTCTTATATCTCCCTAGGCCATGACACACACACTACACGGTTTGAGACAGTTTGCTAGGGGTACGACTTATGGACTGGCCCTCTCCAAAGTCGTGTGACGGTAGATATTCGTAACTACTATGACTAGGGTTTAGAGACTCAAGCAGTTACAAAACTGGACGAGTCATGGACGTGACTTGAACAGTGTGGGAAATATTGGGGAGGACAGTCGCTAGTGCGTATGGGAATCCAAATAGGTAAACCATAGTCTCCGGATGGAACTGTGGTAATTTATTTACAGATACCCTCTGACGTTTTGGAAGTTACGGACGGATACAGATGACTGGATGCCAGTTACGTACATATAGCCTAAAATCCTACCCATACGCATGAAAGATGTCCTCTAAATTGCATATTAGGGCGGTTAGAATCTCTTTTGCATATTTGTGTCTAGGATAGTCTTTTATGTATATTTTATTATTCTGACAGTTCAGATTAGCATGTTCTTCCTGTATCTTGCTTCGTCCGTCTGAGGACCTGGTTATTCTCCAGGTGTGTGCTTACATAATTCACTGCAGGTGTTCTAGCCAAGGCCATGATTATCTCCATTCCTTCGAAGATAATTGCGCTTGGTTCGTCTTGCCATTTTATGGATCGATTCTTGTACATTTCGTTCATTGAGATAGTTGGTAGAGGACTTTGTCTCCGCCCAACAATTGTATCATAAATATTCAAGTTAATTTTTATATTATTATTCTTTTCATTGTGGATGAGATTTAGTTTGTCTTGGATTACTATATTTTACAGCTTATGTATACATACAAGGCCCCTCTACTTCGTATGTATACAGCTGGCATGTCTACGTACTTAGTCCTACGTATTTTGGGACTGGGGCATTACATGTTTTTGTGGTAGCCCATGCAGGTCTAGATAAATTGTTTGGTTACTTTACCATACCAAGCAAGCCTGCGGATAGGATTAGAATCTAGGATCTCATCTATATACTTGACCGACTTCTCGCTTGACTCCTCGAGTTACATCTTGTTTGATCCTTCTATCGTGATTCGTGCCCTTCTTTCGTGCTTGATAGAGATTAGTAAGGTAACCCATACTAGGTGGACATGACCCGTGTCCCATCATACTACTAGTTTAATTTTTGTAAGTTTGGTAGAATGCCTAACGACCTAGCATTGCCTTCATCCTTATGACTCATTATAGTAGATACTAAGTGGACTAACAAGGCCTTTTTAAGGACCATACCTTATTGGTCGACCAAAGCCGTAGACAAGAAGACAATAGGTCGACTGTATAGGCACCAACATAAGACATGACTAGATTCTTAAGAAGTTTGAACTAGTTCCACTTCTTTCAATATTAATCGTGCCTATGTTTTTACTATTTTTGACTATCCTATGCTGCTAGTTTAGCGTAAGTTTTGCAAGCTTATTCCCTTATCGAGCTTGATCATGACATGTTTTATTGGGTACACACCCACTAACATATTGTCTAATCAGAACCGGTGCATGATGGTCTGATCAACCTATTGCACTTTGGTTCGCTTTTATCTATCATTTTACGTGGATGGGGACATAGCTAAACTTGTCCTCTATAGTCCCATCCGCGACAGCCTTGGCAATTCTTTTTGAATTACTCATTCGCCTTTGAACCACATATTGGTATTCAAAAACAAACTTCTTTGGACTCCTATTGGTTTTCGTCTTTCACTTATTTAGACAAAGACTCGTACTTAATAGATAGACCCAAAATATCACCTTAGTTGCCCCACCATCTATTGCCAAGATAGTTAGCCATGGACCAACCCAGATGACTCTAATCTCGTCTCAAGTTACAGGCCATTTCCTTCCACTCTCAATCTATTATCATGACTTTCTAAATTGTTTAAAACTTAGGAATGATTGGAACCCTTTCCCTTAACCATACTTCTAAACCTAGACGAGCATCTTCTCCCTTGGAATCACCTATCCTTAATCTCAAATCAAATTACCACCCCTTATTGACCATTAATCTGTCTCTTCTTGCGTTAACACGCGACCACCAATTACAGCCTAAATTAAATTCGTGATTTATTTTCGTAGTTATCGAAATCATGATTTTCTAATGCATATTTTGAACGTCGTTATTTGATTGTTCCTCATTGATATACCCTTGTACCTTCTCAACCCCCTACTTATTTTTAATTTCGAGGACAAAATTTTTGTAAGTTGGGTAGGATGTAAAATCCCTAAATTTCTACTATATTCTTAGTACAGATTTTTTTTATTTATACATTGCATAGTCGTATTGTACGTCGCGCGAGAAAATTGTGTTTTTCGTATTTACTCGTCGAGTGCGAATATGTGCGAGGTACATATTTTTAGAAAAATAATTTTTTATTTTATTATCGATAATGGTTTCAAAATAATATATATAATAATTATTTTTAAAGTGGTGAAAAGTATTATCGAGGTTGCCAAAACTTATTATTTTAGTTATTTATAAAAGGCTATCTTATTTTAATAGTGGTAAATTTAGAAAACTAAATTATGTGAATATTCTACTTGTATAAAGCACATGAAAACTATTTTGTGTATATTTTCAAATTTATTTTTATTATTTATAATAAATTATTTAGCAAGAAGGTATTTTAAATATTTGAATGTTTATGTTAATTTTTGAAATTTTTATCTAAATTATTAAAATATATTTCAAATATGTTTTCTATTACTATTTAAAATATTTATTCTCATTTTTGAAATTATTATGCTATTTAATTAAAAATATAGTTTAAAATTATTTCCTATTAATACTTAAATATTTATTATAATTTTTGAAATTCAGTAATTATTATTATAAAAAGGTAATTTGAATTTAATTGTGATAATTTAAATAGTGATTTCTTTTATTTATTTATTTTAGATAGTTTAATTTTAAATATGTAATTTATCTATATTGGATTTGGATTTAGATATGAATTTAAATTTAATAGCAAATTATCTAATTGGGTTTAAATAAATCATAATCCTTATCTAACTGGGAATTCCCATATCCTATAAATGGCAGGAACTCATCCATAAATTTCTATTTCCCATAATTTCTCCACCATCACAACTAGAATATGTGCATCATGTCCGTGCCCGTGTTTCCCTTCCCATCTACTATAATTCCCTGTTACAATTACATGTTCCAACGATCGAGTCCGACAACTCCGGACGTCAAAACCATTCTGTGTCTCGCATGACACCTCTCCCGACCCTCTCTGTTGTGTCGAACACACCCCGACACAACCTATCCTAACGTAAGCCCTTTACCCGGTTTCTCGTATCCGACTGTCAGATCCATCCTGACAACCACCACCGTAGTCAACCACACCGTCTTTGCCGCAGTAACCCGCCCCGGCCATCTGTTCTGGCCAGCATCCCAACACCATCTCCCCACCGCCATTGCCGCAACATCCGACCACCAAGTCCTCGACCAGTCGTTGCCATTCCCCTCAACTACTACCTCCTCTTCTCCTCACCACCAAAACCACCACCATCATCTTCAACATATCACCACCCGTCAACCCCGCCGAAAAACCCCAACATCGGCCAAACCCCCCCAAAATAGCGACCATCACAAATTGCCACTACCATCACCAAAGGAGAAATAAGAGAACACTAACTTACCTCCGTCACCGCGACCGCCGTCGAGCTCCCGCCATAGCTCGTGCGCCGGCCACCCAACTGACCTCCTCGTGTATCGCTCCCTCGTGCCCGGCCGCAGGTCACCGGAACCGCCCAAGGAAGCAGCCTGCCTCCGCATCTCGCTGTCCGACGAGCACCCGCCATCGAGCACCACCCCGTCGCGTCCCAGCACCGTGGCCGCCCCCTTCGTCCCCTTTTCTTCGACCCGTCGCTCCCCTCCCGTAAACCCTCCCGCTCCTCTCTTCCTCTCACCATTCGTTCACCGCGGCAGCCCTGGCCCCAGCCGAAGTCCCCTCCGGCATCCTGACCCCCTTCTCCGTCGGTGTGCGTCGCACCCAACCGCCCGGCCGTTCGCCGCCACCCTCCTCCTATTTTCCTCTCCGCCTTGCTCACCTCTCTCCTCCGCGCCTCCGTAGCGTCCAGCGCCGTCCGATCGCCGAGCTCCCCGCTCATTCCGCGCCCTTCCTCTCTCTCTTCACCGACTCTCTTCCCGATCCTCTCTCACTCTCTCTCCTCTTTCAATTAGGAGCTAGGAGCAGCAGACTTTTTAGCTTTTGTTTTGTGATATTTTTATTATTTAATTGCTTTTTATTCAATTATTTATTTATTTGTTTTTGTTTCTTTCTTTTCTCTTTGTTTTTCTGTTTTGTTGTTTTGATTGTTTTGTGGGTTATTATTATTATTATTATTATAAAAATAAATTTTTTGGTATATTGTACTGTTGTGAGTATTATATACTATAAGTATTTTCAACAGTTGTATATATATTTTGAAGAATATTATAATATTATTATTATTCTTAGTATCTTTATTTAGTTATTGACCCTCAATATATCTTTTATATATATATATATATATATATATATATATATAAATATATATATAAATATATAAATATATATATTTTTATATATATATATATATATATTTTTATATATATATATATATATATATAAATATATATATATATTTTTTTTTATACATACATATATATTTATATATATATATATATATATATATATATAAAAATATATATATATATATATATATATATATATATATATATATATATATATATATATATATATATATATGTATGTATTTGTATCCAACAAATTCCTAGAAAGTATTGCGACTAATAAAAATGAATTTCCAAGTTATCAAATATATTTTCAAGTAGTATACGAAATATTTACTAAGTAAATTAAGTTTTTTGACCTAAAATAATTTTACTATATTTTGGGATAATAAAAAAATAGCATTCAAGCATTATAAATAATTTTCTAAAATCATATATATTATTTATCCAAATTCTTCGATTATCATCCCATCCATGACAAATCTCCCTTTTTCTATTCCCTCACCACTCCCGTACTTCCTTATATCGACCCTAGCTGATCCAACTGCTCTAGACCAATGGAACAACATATGACATCACTAGAAGCCCTTTGTGTAGTTGTAACACAGAAGTCAGATTTCATGCAACCTTAATCATTGCAGCTCACCAGGCGGCCTACCAGGCAAGTATACCTTGCTAATTAACTGTCAAATTATTTATTTTCTGTATTATTTATTTTGTTTCATATTGTTAGTTTCCTTTGTTATAAACTGTGCGTCCACGCCACACTTTGGTGCAAGCGACTCTATTAGTCGTTTTATTTACTATATGCATGTTAACTTAGTTTTAGCGGACTACCTTCTTGTTGTGGGGTATTCTTATATCTTCCTAGGCTATGACACACACACTACACGGTTTGAGACAGTTTTCTAGGGGTACGACTTATGGATTGGCCCTCTCTAAAGTCGTGTGACGGTAGATATTCGTAACTACTATGACTAGGGTTTAGAGACTCAAGCAGTTACAAAACTGGACGAGTCATGGACGTGACTTGAACAGTATGGGAAATATTGGGAGAGGACAATCGCTAGTGAGTATGGGAATCCAAACAGGCAAACCACAGTCTCCGGATGGAACTGTAGCGATTTATTTACAGATGCCCTCTAATGTTTTGGACGTTACGGACGGATACAGATGACTGGATGCCAGTTACGTATACATAGCCTAAAATCCCACCCATACGCATAAAAGTTGTCCTCTAAATTGTACATTAGGCGGTTAGAATCTCCTTTCATATTTGTGTCTAGGATAGTATTTTATATATATTTTATTATTCTGATAGTTTATATTAGCATGTTCTTCATGTATCTTGCTACGTCCGTCTGAGGACCTGGTTATTCTCCAGGTGTGTGCTTTCATGATTCACTGCAGGTGTTCTAGCCAAGGCCGTGATTATCTCCATTCCTTCGAAGACAATTGCGCTTGGTTCGTCTTGCCATTTTATGGATCGATTCTTGTACATTTATTTCATTGAGATAGTTGGTAGTAGACTTTGTCTCCGCCCAACGATTGTATCATAAATATTCAAGTTGATTTTAATATTATTATTCTTTTTATTGTGGATGAGATTTAGTTTGTCTTAGATTACTACATTTTACAGCTTATGTATACAAACAAGGCCCCTGTACTTCGTATGTATACAGCTGGCATGTCTACGTACTTAGTCCTACGTATTTTGGGACTAGGGCGTTACAGACATTTTACCTGTTAGCGACCAGGCTTTTCACAACAACAATAAAATATCGCTAAATATGTCAGAAAATGAACTTAGCGACGTTTTCATTCATTTTAGCGACGTTTTTGGGCGTCGCTAATATGACTTATTCTGGTAGTGTCCCGAGATAATGTATCCCAGAAAAAGAACCCTATCAAGGAAAAATTCTCACTTACTAATTTTGGCATACAACTTCTCATTCCTCAATACTCCCAACACGACTCTAAGATGTTTCTCGAAAAATAAGCTAGGAAGAAAAAGGGATAAAAAGTGTTTACTACAGAAGAATTCCAATACAGCTAGTCGTACCATTCTATCGTAGGTATAGTATTATCAACTTATTCAATGATACTCGTCAGTTAACACCTAGCAATTACTTATAATATGCTCCAAAAATCCAATATCCAGGCACTCATACTCGGCTCATAATCTCACTAGGATCCATCTCTAAGAAACTTACCCGTTTCTAGCTTCCCAACATGACAAGCACACTAATAATCTAGCTTACTTATATTCTATAGCATAACTATAAGGTTTGTCTATTTGAGTCATTTAATAAGTAGAAGGTAACAGGAACCTAAGGCTGTTTCAAAAAAACCATACTAATATCAAACAACCGTAGGGTCAAACAAAGCAGGAAGTTTTGTTGAATTATTTTCAAGAACGGTGTGAGGCCAAACATGATGCATATGGCGTAGTCTAAGTAAGACTCGAGAACCATATATTTTTATGATTATATCACGTGAAGTTACTGTAAAACCCAGTTTTCCAAATGAGGGTAATTTAGAAATTTTGTAATTTTAATCTTTTAATAATGATATTTTAAATCATGATATAATTTTTGGTAATTTTTAAATCATTTTAAAACTATTTTAAATCATGACTTATGATTTTGGTGTTTTGATAGTGTAACACTAGAGACAGCCTAACCTAGAGCCTAGCCATGTGATTAGGGTGTTTCATTTATCATTTCCAGTTCGAGGGTACTTTTGTCATTTTGAATTTAATTGAATTTAATATATATTATTTGGAATTTAATGTATTATTAAGAATGGTGTAATTTTAATATTATTTAATTGATTGCCTTGTTTTGTGATTAGCCTAACTTGGTTTGGACCTAACCTAGATTAGTCATAGCTACTCTTAGCTAGACATGGTTAGTGATAGTTAGTATTATTTAGATTTATTAGAATTAATGTGATTTTTACTGATTTTTAGTTTAATTGATTTTGGTCCTATAGTTGACTTTGACTAATGTTGACTAGGAGACTAACCTAGAGACTAACCTAGGTCATGACCACTTGGTTAGGTTAAGTAACCTTAGCTTGACCTAAGTTAGTGATGATTAACTCATTAGAACTTATTTGGAGAGATTAGGAATTGATTAGGCTAGAATGGCTTGTGACTTCATAAGTCATGACTAATGACTTAAGCCTTAGAAGCCCATAGGCCCACACCATGGAACCCTTGCCCTATTCCAACAGCCTATTGCTAGCCACATGATCCCCCCTCTCTATTTAATGTTCCTCAAAGTTAGGGCTAGCCTCCATTAGGAATTTTTGCAAAGTTTTAGAAAGAGGTAAGTCTCCATCTTCATTAAATTCTATAAAATCCATTTCAATTTCTTTTTCCCCCAAACAAATTGCAATAGGTTCTAATTTCATTCCTCTTGCTGTTATTATTGAGTAATTTCAGATTTTGGGCAATTTGGAGAAGTTTGGCTACTAAGAGGAACACCCTTCTTTGGAGCTTTTTGAGGAGTTGTGATACCTATAGGTAAATCACTAAAACTCAATGTTTGATGTTGTTATTATTGCATAATGACCTAGATCTAAGGGTCCCCTAGCTAACCCTAGATTTCTGTAGGATTTTGTGTCCTATTCGTGTCCCATTTGGACACGTATCGGCCATAGGTTTTGGGTGTTTGATGAAATGCCCCAATGGGCATTTCGACTTGATTTTCAAATTGTGTTTGAATATAAATACTCATTTTTAGGTCGCTTAGGGTTTTCCACACGACAGAGCTGGATTCTATGTCGTGTCCGTGTCTAAATAGGACACGTACGCGCTGTACGAGATCTCATGCACTGTCCTGCTACTGGACATGTCGTGTGTGCTGCACACGACACGGTTGGACACAAAACTTAGGGTGAAGTTCGGGGACATGACTGACACTGTGCCCACAAAATTTGGGGTGGTGTCGTGTCGTGTCGAGGGAGAAAATGCGCGTGCACTGATTTTACACGCATTGTACGTGCAGGTTTTTGCCTACTGATACACGGGTCGTGTCGCGTCCAGACACGTCGTAGACGCGTGACGACACATCCTATGGCTAGCCCTATACCTAGGCTATGTATGGACACGAGCACGACACGTGTCGTGGCTCGTGTCGTGTCCACGGGTCACTGTACTCACCGCACGAGCCTGTGCACCCACTGTTTACTGATATTCATGTTTCTCCTATTTTGGACACCTCGTGTCCCCTTGTATGGACACGAGACACCTCCCCCATGACACATACACATGTGGGACACCTCTGTACACGACTGATTTTTGGTTTTGAATTGTTTGGTGTTCGAATTGGGTTCAAACTGTCATTCCTGATACTTTATTTTTGAACTCCTGAGTTAAATCCTATTTTAAACTGTTTAAATTAATGAAATTGTCACATTTGATATGAGCATATGTATTAATGCCTGCTGAATTGGTTTTACTAATTAGATTAGGCTTATGATTTGAAATGGAATATTAGACTTTGATTGTGAATGGGATATTAGACTTGTGTTGGTTCGTTTGAATTAGAAATTATGAACTGAGATTGTTTCCTTTTCTTTTCGAAAACTGTTTGGAAATGAATTTCCTGAAAACTTGAGTTTTAAGACCATGCTTACTGAACTGTATTGAAGGGTTTAATCCTTTAACCTGAAATGTAATTCTAGATTTCATAATGTTGATTAGTCACTGTCCTTGTTAAATTGTCATTTCAAAACCGAGAATTGATTTCCTTTCTTTAATCTGAGATTTCAAATCTCAGTTGAAGGTTCATAGGAGTTAATTGTTGAATGATTGACTGAGATTTACCAGGTTTATAAAACCTGAGAATCCTGAACACTTTGACACATAACTAGGATGGATTTGAATGTTAGGTTGTACATGAAAACTGAGTTTATGTTAACCTGAGATTATGTGAAATGAGAACTGAACTCTTTCTTTTTTTTTTGAATGTTAATGTAGGACTGAACTGAGAACCATTTGCCATTCAGTGGATTTTAAATTCCTGAGAATTGGTTTGCTTTCCTATTTCTTAAACTAAATTGAAAGACCTATTAATGAGAATTCTCATGCAAGTATTAGTGTCTTAAGTTGAATTTGAAGGATTGAATCCTTCCTTAACTAGATTGGTCACATATATCAACTGATTTGTTTCATGTACTGTCAATCAATTTCCATTTCCTTTCCTCACTGATTCCAAGTTTACACACACCATGTCACTGATACATTTTCCAATTTTTCACATTTTGAACTGCCACTGTTTCCAGGTTAGAACATGTACATTGTTCACTGTTTCATAGCACTGCATTGTTCATATCCTTCACTGATTTTCCTGCACACGGGTTTTACCATTTTTGGTTTTCAGAATCACACACACTCACCCACACACACACACACTCTAGCACTCTCTTGCACACATGTCTATTCCTAACACACACACCTTCATGCCTCACTTGACACCTCACTTCACTCATGACACACACACATTCATTTTCTATTCTTTATGTATGAGTACACATATACATGTATATATATATATATTGCGATATACATATATGTAACCTATATTAATGTGTGTGCCTAAATATAAATATATTAGATATAAATATGTTGTGTGATATATACATATAGTTAGCCTATATGTTATGTATTCCTATATTAGCTTATATAAAAAGGTCAATATGTGTATTGTTTTAGATATAGATAATATCATGTGGTCATATGATTTATGGCTTGGCTTATAGGCATGATATAGCCTATGGCCTATATGTGTGTCTGCTTGACTAGTGAGCCTAGATTAGACTTGTGTAGTCTTGTTAGACTTAGAATAGACTAATTAGACTAGTATAGACTAGTTTGACCTAGGTTTGACTTGGTTAACCTAGTTTGACTTCTAGGGTTGACCAGAGTTGACCAAGAGTTGACTTTGGTCTAGATTGACCTAGAATCATGTAGAATGCATAGTGGGACTTCATTATATCATTTTAGACTTGTTGTGACCTGTGTTGTTCTGATTAGGAGCCAGACACCTCTCTTCGGATAGTATATTTCATCCGGACACTCAGATACAGGCGAGTACATTCTCTGATCATTTCATATCCTGCTTAGAATTATTTTCCTGTATTAAATTACTTTACTTGATACTGTCACGTTGGTCACACGGATTAGTACTATATGGATCCCTTCTTGAGATGTTATTCCTTCAGGGAGCATCGGGTACTCTATATTCTGTGCGTTTCACTTACATGGCGTATCACTATGCTTCATTTGGTTCTTTGATCACTTGTGACATATACTCTTATGATCACAGAGTCTTCTTTGAATCCTTATCCCATTTATTGGGTTTCCCAGAATCTCCATTTATGGGACTACTATGTACCACCCTTCGGGGGCTGTTACATAGAATCATAACATAACCTGGTTGGATCCTCGTGTACTGATTGGGGGTACGGGGGAGTATAAATAGCCATGTGAACAATTCCAAAGTAGAATAGCCATGTACGCCTCATTAGTATAGTCATGCGCAAATCAAGCCGTTCACATGTCAACTTTGTACTCTAAATCACTAGTCACTGGAAGCTCTTTACTTATAGTAGATATTTCTATTACAGTTCTCTCTCTGTTTACATACTACATTTCTTCAGTATCTATATCTTACTTTACTGTAAGATTATATTTTCTAACCTGCTATGAACTGTTGAGATGTATTGTGCTCGCTCCTGTCCTGACTGGACCTGTTGAAAATATTATAGAGGACAAGGAGGAGGCCTGTGCGGATACCTTTTGCAGGACAGCTCTAGCTGACGACTTTACCCTACTGCCTAGACTAGCTTTGTTAGGCTTTATCTTACTTATGTTGTCTTGAGACTAGTAGTTAGACTTTATTTCTGTCTTGGAGATCTGGGTTGTATATTCTTTCATATTCAGTAGCTGAGACCTTGTACTCTGGATATCTGCTGAGATGTTATCTTAGACTATTTGATCATCTGTATTTTCCTTGAGTTCTATATCATATCGTGCTTCTTCTTCCTTAGTTGTGATTGAGTTTATTTTCTGTTATGTCACCCCCATTCGGGGAGTATAAACTTCTTAGCTTATATTGTTAGATGTTGTGACCTAGGACAGCGTTCTACCGCCGACACTGCGGCGTAGGCTGGGCATTGTTACGCTCTCGTACCCTCACAATGGGTGCGTGTCGTGACACATTTTTAGTGGTGGCCCATGCAGGTCGAGTTTATGTAGTGGTATTCGAACTAGAGTATCACTACAGCCTGCAGTAGGATTAGGATATATAATTTGAAGGTACTCAATCACAGTTAGGATTCCTTGAGAGATTCCTGGGACGACCCTTGAGAATCTTATTTAAACTTCAATTTGAAATCCTTTTCCTTGTTTTGTTCGCTCTCACTCCTTGATTATTGAATTTGATTTTGATGGATCGTTGTTGATTTTGATTTTCCTATCGAGATGAATTTTATGGCCTGGGTTACGATATTTTCTGATAACATATGTTGACGGGAATAACAGGGATGGTAAAACGTCTGCTTGATTATGGAACCTGTAGTTTATCGCAGCCATATTAGCTGGCGTGGCGGAAACATAGAGACATGACATCGGATGTACGTATCTTGGTTATGTGATTTGGAATTTCTCGCAGCTATACTAGTCGGCATAGCGAGAATTCCAGACGACATGATTATAGAGGTGCATGCCCCAGATATGGAATCTATCGTTTATCGCAGCCTTGCTTACTGGCGTGGCAAGGACTCTGAGCAACGTGATTTTGGACAGACGCATATGATTATCAGATTGTATCTTGAGAAGGTTTTTAAACATATCATCTCTATCGTACTATTCTGTTGTATAAATTGTACCCCATCATCAAATAACTTAGGAGTATGAGTAGGAGTAGCCTAGCTGTTATTATAAACCTTGTGTAACTTTTTGCTATAAAATTCTTCCTAATACAATGAATCGATGATTTTTGCTAGACCTTGACTTAGATTTGATATTATAACTCTGGTTTCAAAATGGTTCCCTCTTTTAAACAGATAAGCAGAACAGATTTTATCATTATTTTCTTCTTGTCATTATTTCTTGTATTACCTTAGAATATATAATATAGTGGACACAAATGCTTGCCTGACACGTATGCATGCTACACTTGATCACCAACCTATCTAAATGCATATTAATATGTTGATGTTAATTTTTCAAAATCCTAATGATTCTAATGTAGGACAGTATCAATGACTAGTTCTCCGTTTCCCAGATTAATTTCGTAAATTAAATTTAAATTTCATGTTATTAATTGTTGTTTATATTACTGCACATGTATGTTACATACAGGGTTTCAAGTCTTAAAGAAAATTGGTTGAGTTTTGTGTTGAATTTGTCAAACCTGAGACTATGTACATATTAACCCTTTAAGTCTGAATTCTAAGTGATTAGTCAATTTGCAGTTTTAAATGGTAATGTTTGAGCCGTATACATTATTGTGTGTAGGTATATAAGTTAGGTTTCATACTCTTACATGTTAGGTTGTGGTACATTGAGTTAGTTTTGATGTTCGAATTTCTCCAAATTTTTGAAAACTGAATACATGTTAATATTTTTTTCATTGCTTCCAAATGTGTAGTTCAATTTCAGATCTAATATGTAATGTTGAACTAAACTGAAAGATCGAACCCTTTATTTCAAGTTTTAACCCATGTACACTTGACACTCTACACTAATGTTCACAACTGCCATGAAAACCTAACCCTTCATCTCTATGTTATGTTCATATAGCTATATATATATATATATATATATATATATATATATATATATATATATATATATATATATAGTTCTGTATACATGTCATAATGTATGTAGATGCAATTAAATCTCTACCTCTCTATACATATAAATATACATATATATATGGTTAGCCATGCATGTTATGAGTAAATAGCTTGTGCCTTGTAGACTGCTTAACCAATATGCCATGAATAGTGTAACTTGATAGCTATAGTTGAAACCCAAATCCTCCTATACACTTTCATGTATAATTCACATAAACCACATAACCCTTACATAATGCTATCTTTTCCCTCTCTAACACTCTCTCCTTCTATATATATTATATTGTGATTGGATTCAATGCTATTAACTTTCGTTCCTTAAATTTTTGGTTTTGATTTTTTTTTAAATAGTACCCCTTTATAGATGATTAGTAGTTATCTTATTTTATTTTTGATAATTACCAGTTTTCAGATAGGATGGTAGACTGCCGTACAACCTTGATGATTATTGTTTTTGTAACTTTTCTAGTTCAACACCCTTGATTGCTTGTATGTTTTGATACCCTATGATTGTTTTGGTCTAGTATGACTAGTATACCTAGATGAGACTTTCATTACCACCGTATGCCATGACCCTGTATGCCGTCCTTTTAAATTGTATGATTGAATAGGTTCTGAGACTATGATTGCTGGAGGCTTAACCTAGAAGGAGTACGATCACCTTTAATTTCGAGGACAAAATTTTTATAAGGTGGGTAGGATTGTAACACCCAGTTTTCCAAATGAGGGTAATTTTGAAATTTTGTAATTTTAATCTTTTAATAATGATATTTTAAATCATGATATAATTTTTGGTAATTTTTAAATCATTTTAAAACTATTTTAAATCATGACTTATGATTTTGGTGTTTTGATAGTGTAGCATTAGAGACATCCTAACCTAGAGCCTAGCCATGTGATTAGGGTGTTTTATTTATCATTTCCAGTTCGAGGGTACTTTTGTCATTTTGAATTTAATATATATTATTTGGAATTTAATGTATTATTAAGAATGGTGTGATTTTAATATTATTTAATTGATTGCCATATTTTGTGATTAGCCTAACTTGGTTTGGACCTAACCTAGATTAGTAATAGCTAGTCTTAGCTAGCCATGGTTAGTGATAGTTAGTATTATTTAGATTTATTAGAATTAATGTGATTTTTAGTGATTTTTAGTATAATTGATTTTGGTCCTATAGTTGACTTTGACTAGTGTTGACTATGAGACTAACCTAGAGACTAACCTAGGTCATGACCACTTGGTTAGGTTAAGTAACCTTAGCTTGACCTAAGTTAGTGATGATTAACTCATTAGAACTTATTTGGAGAGATTAGGAATTGATTAGGCTAGAATGGCTTGTGACTTCATAAGTCATGACTAATGACTTAAGCCTTAGAAGTCCATAGGCCCACACCATAGAACCCTAGCCCTATTCCAACAGCCCATGGCTGGCCACATGATCCCCCCCTCTCTATTTAATGTTCCTCAAAGTTAGGACTAGCCTCCATTAGAAATTTTTGCAAAGTTTTAGAAAGCGGTAAGTCTCCATCTTCATTAAATCCTATAAAATCCATTTCAACTCCTTTTCACCCAAACCAATTGCAATAGGTTCTAATTTCATTCCTCTTGCTGTTGTTATTGAGTAATTTCAGAGTTTGGGCAATTTGGAGAAGTTTGGCTACCAAGAGGAACACCCTTCTTTGGAGAATTTTGAGGAGTTGTGATACCTATAGGTAAATCACTAAAACTCAATGTTTGATGTTGTTATTATTGCATAATGACTTAGATCTAAGGGTCCTCTAGCTAACCCTAGATTTCTGTAGGATTTCGTGTCCTATTCGTGTCCCATTTGGACACGTATCGGCAATAGGTTTTGGGTGTTTGATGAAATGCTCCAATGGGCATTTCGACTTGATTTTCAAATTGTGTTTGAATAAGAATACTTGTTTTTAGGTCACTTAGGGTTTTCCACACGACTGAGCTGGATTCTGTGTCGTGTCCGTGTCTAAATAGGACACGCACACGCTGTACGAGATCTCGTGCACTATCCTGCTACTGGATACGTCGTGTGCGCTGCACACGACACGGTTGGATACGAAACTTAGGGTGAAGGTCGGGGACATGACTGACACTGTGCCCACAAAATTTGGGGTGGTGTCGTATCGTGTCGAGGGAGAAAATGCGCGCGCACTGATTTTATACGCACTGTACGCGCGGGTTTTTGCCTACTGATACGCATGTCGTATCACGTCCAGACACGTCGTGGACACGTGAAGACACATCCTATGGCTAGCCATATACCTAGGCTATGTATGGACACGAGCACGAGACGTGTCGTGGCTCGTGTCGTGTCCACGGGTCACTATACTCACCGCACGAGCCTGTGCACCCACTGTTTACTGATATTCATGTTTCTCCTATTTTGGACACCTCGTGTCCCCTTGTATGGACACGAGACACCTCCCCCATGACACATACACATGTGGGACACCTCTGTACACGACTGATTTTTGGTTTTGAAATGTTTGGTGTTCGAATTGGGTTCAAACTGTCATTCCTGATACTTCATTTCTGAACTCCTGAGTTAAATCCCATTTTAAACTGTTTAAATTAATAAAATTGTCACATTTGATATGAGCATATGTATTAATATCTGCTGAATTGGTTTTACTAATTAGATTAGGCTTATGATTTGAAATGAAATATTAGACTTTGATTGTGAATGGGATATTAGACTTGTGTTGGTTCGTTTGAATTGGAAATTATGAACTGAGATTGTTTTCTTTTCTTTTCGAAAACTGTTTGGAAATGAATTTCCTGAAAACTTGAGTTTTAAGACCATGCTTACGGAACTGTATTGAAGGGTTTAATCCATTAACCTGAAATATAATTCCAGATTTCATAATGTTGATTAGTCAATGTCCTTGTTAAACTGTCATTTCAAAACCGAGAATTGATTTCCTTTCTTTAATCTGAGATTTCAAATCTCAGTTGAAGGTTCATAGGAGTTAATTGTTGAATGAGTGACTGAGATTTACCAGGTTTATAAAACCTGAGAATCCTGAACACTTTGACACATAACTGGGATTGATTTGAATGTTAGGTTGTACATGAAAACTGAGTTAATGTTAACCTGAGACTATGTGAAATGAGAACTGAACTCTTTCTTTTTTTTCTGAATGTTAATGTAGGACTGAACTGAGAACCATTTGCCATTCACTGGATTTTAAATTCCTGAGAATTGGTTTGCTTTCCTATTTCTTAAACTAAATTGAAAGACCTATTAATGAGAATTCTCATGCAAGTATCAGTGTCTTAAGTTGAATTTGAAGGATTGAATCCTTCCTTAACTAGATTGGTCACATATATCAACTGATTTGTTTCATGTACTGTCAATCGATTTCCATTTCCTTTCCTCACTGATTCCAGGTTTACATACACCATGTCACTGATACATTTTCCAGTTTTTCACATTTTGAACTTCCATTGTTTCCAGGTTAGAACATGTACATTGTTCACTGTTTCATAGCACTGCATTGTTCATATCCTTCACTGATTTTCCTGCACACAGGTTTTACCATTTTCTGTTTTCAGAATCACACACACTCACCCACACACACACACACATGCCTCACACAAACTCTAGCACTCTCTTGCACACATGTCTATTCCTATAACACACACACCTTCATGCCTCATTTGACACCTCACTTCACTCATGACACACACACATTCATTTCCTATTCTCTATGTATGAGTACACATATACATGTATACATATATATTGAGATATACATATGTGTAACCTATATTAATGTTAGTGCCTAAATATAAATATATTAGATATAAATATGTTGTGTGATATATACATATAGTTAGCCTATATGTTATGTATTCCTATATTAGCTTATATAAATAGGTCAATATGTGTATTGTTTTAGATATAGATAATATCATGTGGTTATATGATTTATGGCTTGGCTTATAGGCATGATATAGCCTATGGCCTATATGTGTGTCTACTTGACTAGTGAGCCTAGATTAGACTTGTGTAGTCTTGTTAGACTTAGAATAGACTAATTAGACTAGTATAGACTAGTTTAACCTAGGTTTGACTTGGTTAACCTAGTTTGACTTCTAGGGCTGACCAGAGTTGATCAAGAGTTGACCTTGGTCTAGATTGACCTAGAATCATGTAGAATGCATAGTAGGACTTCATTATATCATTTTAGACTTGTTGTGACCTGTGCTGTTCTGATTAGGAGCCAGACACCTCTCCTCGGACAGTACATTTCATCCGGAGACTCAGATACAGGCGAGTACATTTTTTGATCATTTAATATCCTGCTTAGAATTATTTTCCTGTATTAAATTACTTTACTTGATACTGTCATGTTGGTCACACGGATTAGTACTATATGGATCCCTTCTTGAGATGTTATCCCTTCAGGGAGCATCGGGTACTCTATGTTCTGTGCGTTTCACTTACATGGCGTATCACTATGCTTCATTTGGTTCTTTGATCACTTGTGACATATACTCTTATGATCACAGTGTCTTCTTTGAATCCTTATCCCATTTATTGGGTTTCCCAGATCCCCATTTATGGGACTACTATGTACCACCCTTCGGGGGTTGTTACATGGAATCATAACATAACCTAGTTGGATCCTCGTGTACTGATAGGGGGTACGGGGGAGTATAAATAGCCATGTGAACAATTCCAAAGTAGAATAGCCATGTACGCCTCTTTAGTATAGTCATGTGCAAATCAAGCCATTCATATGTCGACTTTGTACTCTAAATCACTAGTCACTGGTAGCTCTTTACTTATAGTGGATATTTCTATTACAGTTCTCTCTCTGTTTACATACTGCATTTCTTCAGTATCTATATCTTACTTTACTGCAAGATTATATTTTCTAACCTGCTATGAACTGTTGAGATGTATTGTGCTCGCTCCTGTCCTGACTGGACATGTTGAAAATATTACAGAGGACGAGGAGGAGGCCTGTACGGATACCTTTTGAAGGACAGCTCTAGCTGACGACTTTACCCTACTGCCTAGACTAGCTTATTTAGGCTTTATCTTACTTATGTTGTCTTGAGACTAGTAGTTAGACTTTATTTCTGTCTTTGAGATCTGGGTTGTATATTCTTTCATATTCAGTAGCTGAGACCTTGTACTCTGGATATCTGCTGAGATGTTATCTTAGACTATTTGATCATCTGTATTTTCCTTGAGTTCTATATCATATCGTGCTTCTTCTTTCTTAGTTGTGATTGAGTTTATTTTCTGCTATGTCACCCCCATTCGGGGAGTATAAACTGCTTAGCTTATATTGTTAGATGTTGTGACCTAGGACAGCGTTCTACCGCCAACACTGCGGCGTAGGTTGGGCGTTGTTATGCTCTCGTACCCTCACAGTGGGTGCGGGTCATGACAGTTACTGCCACGCAAGTGTGCATCTGGCCGAAAATAACTTTCTTGATCCATAAAATGACGGATGGTTGTAGTGCACATCTGTCATGCCAAATAATACAGGTTCTTAAGCTTATCTTGGCTAAATCCATGAAATACTTTCAAATTAACTTTTTATGAAAATACAGAAGAAAAAAAATGTCAACATGCATAGGATATGGTTCAAATAGAATTCGAAAGATATATGTAGCAATGATGTCGTTATCTGAAGTCCTGCCTCGCTAGTATTTTTCTGGCTGTAAAAACTTTGATTCCGTAATACAAAGATAAATATAATTTTTCAAACTTTTTCTTGGACCAATCCATAAGACACTTTCCAACCACTTAGTGGAAAGGAACGAGAAGATTTACTCAAGAAGTCAAGAGAAGGGTTTAGTCAAACCTCGAGTAAGGAAGAACACAAAAGCAATCATATTGAGAAAGAAGATAACATGAAAGCAATCATGCTGAAGAGTTTGAGATAAGTCTATAATCATGTTTGTGGATGTATCCTCAAGTTATTTCTCAATCGGTTATAGGCTCGTAATAGTACGACTATCCAAGGTACCCCCATGACTTCACACAATTTGCGAAGACTCCACCTGCACTTATGACTTCTAGTGTCTATGCCCCCACTTTCCTGATGTGATAGTAAGGGAAGATACGTCCATTACGATGATTTGTCTTGCTAGCATGAATAAATAAGTATTACGGTAGAACATAATCAAAATGGATGCAAATCAAAAGGTCAAGTGAGAGTTCAAAACGAAGTCAAAGAAGGTATCAAGCATGCGAATGTGATCCTATGGGTCATTCCTATTCTAATTGCAGGCTCACGTCGATACAATAACGTAACCGAAGTGATTTAACGATTGACCTGCATGGGCTACCACAAAAACATGTAACGTTCCAGTCCCAAAATGCATAGGACTAGGAAAATGAATACATGCCAGCAGCACTTCACCAATGGGCCAAACTACACAACAAGCCCATTAGCAAAATACTTAAGCTGTAAATCATGATAACATCCCAAAAATACAAAAAAATCCACAGGTATATATCTAATCACATCCACAGAGTCCAATAATAATATAAATGTCTCAAATATGCAACAGTAAAAGTAAAGATGTATGTGCAGGTAAAACATCCTGAAACCATAGGGAAAGAAACAAACTAACAATCAACTACAAGTCTGATGAAATGAAAGGAAATAATGTAGCAAGTCTAAATATGAAAATAATATGATCACGAGAAATTTTCTGGCACTATCTCGTCCTCTTGTGCCGGTACATCTTCGGACTCAGCTCCCGTACTGTAAACCTCTGGGTAGTCTTCAGCTTCGTCTATGCTTGGGAAATAGCCAGGTCCTCAGGGAACTAGAAAGGTACATAATATACAGAAATATGAACTAAGGCAATCTACTGTATCCGTCTATGTGCTATACAAGTAAAAAAACTTTTCTAGAATACCAGACCCCTTCCACTAAGGCTCACAAGCATCTCAGCAAGATATTATCCCCACTGTGTCGTGGCACCAGAGACAATCAATTCTCAACAGTGATAGTCCTCTACTCTGATACAGAGCTAAAGGGTCATTAAACAACGGGCCACACGACAACAGGTCTGATATTGTAATCAAGTTCTCTCCAATCCTCATGTCTAGAATCTAGCAATGTCAAGTCTGTACAGTCATCTTGAAACAATAGCAATAATGATGAACAATCTAGAATGCTAATACGAGGTCAATACCATGAATAGTCATGTAAACCTCGCATCATGAATGTGTCAGTGTCCTATGGTCAATCGTATCAATGTATACGTTAATATGTAAGTAATGCCTAATGTCAATACTCGGTGTCATTATCATGATATCGTTACTCGTCTATAAAACGAACACTAAGTATCGACGTCCCTACGTCATGCAATGCTAATCAAATTAAACAACCTGAAAGAAAAGGAAAATAATCTATAACTACTACAAGGCACACTTGCCTGCAACTGCTGTCTGCGGGTAGGCCTGACCAACTCCGGCGTCCTCTTCTCTCCTTCCAAGCTCACCTATAATAATACACTATTTAATATTCTATACCATCTTGCCATATATAAATTATATGGTATCTATGTCTACTAGTCGTCATAACATTGACTCAACACCATCTAACATATAAGTATCAACTCCTCTTATGAAATAATCTATAACTATAATAAAAATAATATGTTTAAATTTTGGAAATTATTTATAAATACCTAATATTACCAAAATTACGTTTTCGATGGTGGAACCTTTCAACAATAGGTCCTACGTTAATACTACACATGAATATTATAATTCAACCTACTAGTTTAGCCTCAAAATCATAATTAATTAAAAATATTAAATTCTGAAAAATTCTAGAAATTATTTAAAATAGTATTGAAAATGTTAAACCATTCATAACATATAGTTTAATATGGATCATGGAGTATTGACACTTTTGGACACAAAGAAAACATAATTTATTCGGAGTTCGGTGATACAGCAAATGTCATGAATTTTTAAAAATAGGAAACGAATGGAAAACCTAACAAATAGATATGCTTCGGAAAGATTTCAATGTCTAGATTCTTAATAATAATATTAGAAGGATGAAAACTAAACTTAGATAGGTGAAAATTGGCTTGCAACAGAATTCGTCGGTTCTGGATACCCTGTCGTAGAATCGATGCCACGGGAAAACTGCTTGGAACTGTATGATCCAGAGATCAAAGATTGAAGTAGACACAAAAAGGTAACTCTCAATTTTGGTTATGGAGAAACGGATGAGAAAAATGGGTGAAACCTAGTCTACAAAACAACTAACCTGCTGTAGCGTTTCAGATTTTGATTCGACGGAGTTTCGGCCCAAGTAGTACATCGTGCACCTCTCTAACGGCCACAAGGTTGCTCCTACAGTTGCTAGGGTGGAAGATAACATCGAGGGAGTTACGAGATTGGTGGTGGTTGGTGTGGAAGTCGAGAAGAAATCAAATTGTGTGAAGAATGGGGGGTCGGCTAGGGTTTCTGGTTTGGGGGTTGTGGCTGCACGCAAGTAGGGGTTACATGGGGTGTTGGCGGTTATGAAAAGAGAGGAATTGGTTAGAGTTGGGTTGGTATTTATATTATTAGGACATGGGCTTTGGTTTGATCTAATTTGAATATGATTTGGTTCTCCAAAGTATACTATTAGTAATAGGTTTCCTAATTTGGTTAGATGTTTGACCAAGTCAAAGATATAGAGAATATTGCATATGGCTGCAATTTAATCTCTAAAATTCACTTATATGCCTACTTGGTTTTGGTAATCTTAGTTAGGCTCTAACTAGTAGGGTTGATTAGGTTAGGGTACGAGTAGCATTACTAGTCAAATTGGACCCGAAAATCAATTTAATGAGTCTCATGTGCCATTTGCAAATAAGTAACACATTGGAACTCGATTGGATGGTACACCCTAGGCATGTGCATCGTAGACTCAAAAGGAGTCAAAACCATATATTTGATCAAATAGTTTTTGTCACGCCTAGAACCAGAATACTGGAGAGCATGGGACAGACACAGCCAGCTACGTACATTGAAGTGCAACCCACCTCGCAATACGGTCACGGCTGTCTAGATGCATGAGGGTTTATCTACAAGCCAACAGTCCCTTATGGTCAAGAACAAGCCTAATGTCTCAATCTCAAGCAAGCAATTAAATATTACAAGATATTAGATCATCAGACATACAAAGTAAGGCGTTCCAAACATTATATATTCAGATGATCATGAAGCTAGTCATACAAAATGCGAAGACTAAGTTTAATTCATACACGATCAACCCTAGGATTTGTCAATCACGTTGCAGCCCTTAGGCAGACAGAAAGTAAGCTTCAACACAAGCTAACACTTGCTCGGCGGCTAAACGCCTCAAATAAATAATTTACAATTAAGTGGAAGAGCAAAAGAAGAAACCCACTCGTTGCCAGGGTTACGCCTGGTGTTCACCATCTGGCTGGAAATCGGATAGATCCTCGGATGCTACTCCGAAATATGGATATACAAAACCAGCTAGGTCAGAACCCAGAAGAGCAAGTGCCACAAGGGAGGCTTCACTTAATAACTAAAACCAGCATATTAGAACATAGAGACATAAATAATAACAAGAATACATGAGTTACAAAATAGGATGATAAATGATAAGATAACTAAGAATTTATTCTGGAAACCAAGTTACAACCCATAAACTAAACAATGACCGGGGTTGTAGCCCTTTACCTGAACAGAACTTAGTCTTTGACCATTTATCGACAAGAGTAAAGCATAAACAATAATGCACTAAAGTAACCCTATACTGGCACCGTCTAGACAAGACTAGACTCCATCCATCATTCACGGCCAAGCAAGATTACGGCTTGATACTTTAACTAACTAGGGTTGTCACAAGCCTAGTTACTAGCAAGATGTAATAAGATGTTCCTATAGTCACAAGCCCTGCAGATATCCAGATTATCCAGGCGAGATGATTTATTAGAGTTATAAGAGTTATCAATCTTCAGAACTTATGTTTTCAAGAAGTGCCACACATGACAGTGAGCTACAAGTCCAAAGGTGTGGCCGGGATAACGGGATCGCCTATAACTGGAAAATCTCTCTATATGAACTACTTGATCGATCTAGTCATTAACCTAGTCAGATTCAGAATGAATCCCTGACCGTGGTAACCAGTAATCCATGTCCTAGACATGATGCAAGATGAGACATGTAGCTTGTACAGGCACAATCAAGATAATCAACCACGGTGTCAAGATAAGAGTTACTTAGCAAGTCAGGATAGCTGTCGCAACAGCGCTTTCAATATTTTATATGTCATGCCAGGTTACTTGTTACTTGTCAAGATTACTTGTCAAGAGTGCGCCTCGACGGGCCACTATCAAGCTTATACATGTCATATCAAGTTTACTTGTTACTTGTCAAGAGTGCGCCTCGACGGACTACTATCAAGATTATCAAGAAGGGTTCATGCCATCATGTCGTGTTCAAGTCAAGAGTTATCAAGTTATCACATGCATATAACAAAACACATAAATAGTTGCAAGAACAAGGAAGGTATAGGGAGGTATGCACATCACAAGGGGCACCTCGGCAAGCATGGGCTCCAAGACCAAGGTGGCACCTAGGCACAACTGGGCGCCGGGGTCAAGGTGGCCGAGTCAGGAAGGGGTGCCTAAGCACAACTGGAAGCTAGGACCAAGAGGGCGCCTGAGCACTCATGGGCGCCAGGGCTAGAAGGGCGGCTGGATCATCGTAGGCGCCAGGGCCAACATGGGCACCTGGGCCTTGATGACCAAAGGAGAGGGCGCATCACACTGGGCGCCTAAGCACCCGTGAGCGCAAGGGGCAGAGGGCGCCAGAGCGTGCAGGGTGGCTGGGCCAGATTGGGTGCATCATATTGGTACCTAAGCACCATGAGTACAAAGGGCATGGGCGCCAGAGCGCAGGGCGCCTGGGCCAGACTGGGGGCATTACATTGGCGCCTAAGCACCGTGAGCGCAAGGGGCAGGTGTGCCTAGGCAAGACTGGGTGCCAGGACACCGGGGGCGCCATGGACAAATGGGGCGTTGGCCCAACATGGTGCCGGCGTACTGTTCTTCTTCTCTAAACAGCAGCCAAGCTTCATAGGAATCCGAAAACTTCAAAGGAGCATAACTTGCTCAAAATAAGTCTGAATCGGGACTTCCAAGGGTCTAAACTGTATAGAACAAAATTTCCTACAGCCTGGGACGACTAGTTTTAGTAAATACCAAGCTGTACTAGATCAAAACCAAGAAAAACAATAAAAACACATAACTTAGATCTACACAAATCTATCCACCAAAATCAAAAATGCTAAGCTCTAAAGAGGCTTAGAATCTAGTAGAGAAAAGAATGGAACAATAAAAGAGAAGATCCATCATGAAGCAAGATTGTACTTGCCTGAGGGTTCTTGGCGGGTGGGAGGAGTTATGAGGAAGAAGAAGAAGAAGAAAGAAATAAATGAGGAGTCATGAACAGAGAGAAAGGGGTTGACTTATATAGCGACCCTTCTCTTCTCAAACCATAATAAACCAAGCCAAGCTAAGAGTGCCATGATGAACCAAACCAAGATAAACCAAGTCAAGCTAAGACTAAACCAGGGTTAGGCTAAACAGGACAAGTCAAAACATGGGTCACCTGACAAACGTCATAAATCCATACACGTATACTGCAAACACGTATAACGAAAGTTGGGAGTGACAGTTTTGATCTAAGTCGAGTCCTGAAATCAAATTGGAAGTTGGGCCTAGAATTAAGATGTTTGATGAAAATGGCCTAAGTTGATCCGAAGTTGTGCGAAGTCAAAAGAATGTCGAAAAAATAAATTTAGATGGGACATGATATATCAAATTGAAGGTGGATGTGTCTAGAATTCAAATATGGATTTCAATTTGGGAAAACTATATTTGTTGTGCTTCAAAAATCAAATCTACGGTAAACTACTAATATAGTCAATTGACTTTAATATTTAGAATATCCATATAAAATAAATAAAATAATTAAAATAAAATCCAAAAATCAGGGGGCTTGTAGCATCGTCATCAAGAACCAATCGCACTAGAATCATGATTAAGTTTTTCATATTTTTTTCTATAATTTTAACTTTTATTGAGTCTAGGAAATATGTGAGGTTGATCAGGATTGGTACTGGCATAGGTATTTTCTCAAAGTCCACAAACAAAAATAAGTCTACCCATCCAAATCCAAAAAGTCTACACATAAAAAAAAGCCCAAAACCCAACTGATTTGGTCCAAAAATTCTGACCTAACCTAGGCAGAACTTGGACAGAACTCGGCCCGAATTCGGCTAGGTTAGTTTGCATTTAGTTTTGAAATTCCTCCAAATCTGCCTACAATGTTCGAATGCGAGATTTCTGCATCCGAACTCAGCCCGAACTTTGCTCGAATTTGGTCTGCAAAAACACTACAAATAAGATGAACTCTCACTATTTCAAATGACTCATTCATTCATTCCTTTTGTTCTCTATTCATTCTAAAGTGTTTTCTATGAGCTAAAAGCTTTCAAATCAAGCATATACCACTTTTAGCCAAAGCTAATACAGTTCTGTTCAATCTATAATTTTGGTACTGAAAAGTTGTATTAGAGGCTGCATTCAGAAAATATTCTAGTTTTTAAAATCATCTTCTGGAGTCGGTCGTGCGCTCGTCACCAAGCACGGTGTTGTAAGAGACTACAAGCTCTCATTAGCTTACGCCATAGTAGATTAACATCGAGCAAAAGTACTCGAGACTGGACTAGTCCTCTCAGAGGGATATAAGTATACATCGTTGTGTCACTGAGTTTGATTTATTAACTCTTACTTTAACGTATTTTATTTGCTGTCATTTACCTGCCATAGTATATAGCTGTTATTTTTATTGGTGATAATTTTTGCTGCACACGCACACACTCTATTGACCCCCCTAGAGGTGCTCAACGGTCCTACACTAACTTCACCTTCAGATGGTTGAAGTCCTTATTATTAATCCTTTATTCTATTTATTATTATTGATAGTCTAGTTTATTAAATTTTTTATCACTAAGTGGTAAAACCTCAATGGATTTTTGGCTTACGTAAAATTGAAAAGCAATTCTCGATTTTTCAGGTTATGGTAGTCAATGTCACAATCCGTCTTGAATAATCGAGTACGAGTACGTGAATCCGAGTCACTTTGTACCCTTCGCCCTTCGTCCGAGTCTGAATCGGTAATCCCCTTCGGGACTTGGCTGATAAGGAAAATCGAAAAGAAATTAGTAACAAAAAATTATAAATATTTCTTAAAAATAAATATTTCTTGGTTGCCTTGGCCATTCCTCTAGGAAAACACCCCGGCCCATAATTGCCGACCATTGACTACCACTACCCATGTTCATAAGTCAACAAAATAAACCTTATATTAAAATACATATTTTGGGTTGCCACATGGATGTTGGACTATTTTTATCAAAAAAAGAAAAAATATATCAATTAAACTTTCACAACTTGAAACGTAACCGAAAACCCATAAAGACAATCTATGTATTGAGCCATCCGGTCATGTTGAATGGTTAATGTAAAACCCAACCCCAACTCCTTCACGTTGTCACCCAACCCCTCCTATTTTTCCCTATCCACGTTCTCACTTTCCCCTAAAAATTGTAGGAACAAAATCGTAAAGCAGAATAATCTAGAGGGAGGGTGAATAGAGTAGGCAGTAGAATATTGCTAATTAAAAATCTCGTTAGCAGTTAGATCATAGATATAATAATACACAAAATAAATGACAGTAATAAAAAGGTGATCAGAAGGCAAACGCAAACACCGAGATTTATACTAATTTCCCTCTTGTGAGGACTAGTCCAGTCGAAAGAACTCTAGCTTCCAGTTGAATCCACTATTGAAAAATCTCGCAAGTTTTCATACGAAGTCCTTACAACTTCTACAGATGCGAGCTTTGATACGAAGAACTCGACCAACTTCAATTATGAAGAGTTGTTTCTTCAATCAAACCTCTGATTACAATCGCTCTGAACTTCTAGACCGCACCGTACTGGCAAATCGACTAGAGGATTGTAACTGGCTTGGGATTTGAAAATAGAAGCTTTTTGAACTCTTTGGAAGAAATGTAAGCTTTAGAAGAGAAGAGAGTGAAAGTGAATTGGTGCGTTGAAATGATCGAAATCCTTCTCTATTTATAGTTTTTCCAAAGACAGAACTCTGACAGAATTCTGACAGAATTCGACAGAACTCTTTGTAACAAACCGTAACTGAAGAGAGACCAAGTCCAAAATCAAACGTTCACATAACGTTCAACTTGGCCGAACTCTGGCCGAGTTCTGCTAGGGTTCTGCCAGTTTATTTTGAGAAAAAATAATTTTGGCTTTTTGAAAAAGTCCTTCAGAAGCTTTTGTAAAAAGGATGTTTTTCAAAAACATAGGTCATTTTTAAAATGACAGGTGATTTTGAAAAACGATTTCGGACAGCCTATTTGCCAGTACGACTTGGTGTACAATGTATTCCTAGACTCAATAAAATAAAAAATTACATTACTTTGAAGGAAATACAATCTGAGTGGCAAACAGCTTCAGTCTTGAACATAGTAGATATCCATCATTGAGCAGTGTCCAAAACGTCGTAGGTAAGCATCTGAATTGACTTGTATTTATATCGAGACAGAGTTTGATCAATTATTAAAATCAGGTTTGACCATAACTAATGGGCCAACAATCTCTCCCATTTTGATAATTGACAAACCTTGCCGATATAATATCTTGGTTTGGATCAATTCAAAAATGTAATACCAGAGAAAAAGAAAAAAATTGTTCATAACCTGTATTCAAAAAGATGTTAGATATGATTTCTCCCCCGTTGTCACTTAGCAAAATAATTGCAAAAGAAAGCACCCCCACAATAAATGCATAAGTAACAAGCAGTAAAGAAACACAATAAAAAAATATAAAAACATTCATCACAAGCATGTAATAATGTATAAACAACACAGGCATGGTATTTGTCACGGGCAGTTTATGTGAAGCATAAAGAAATATAATGCTATAAAGCTAAACAAATAAAATGCTAAGTTGAATAAGTGAAACATATGCCAAACTGAGGCATAAAATGTCTATGAAGAGTCACATAACTAAAAGAGTACTATAATATCTTGGAATGTCGAGCATTTCCAAGTAAACATAAGACAGAAATAAACAGTCTCAAACAGTAACATCTCAAAAATCATTATCCTCGTCATCATCATCATCGACTGCGGTGCCAGCATGTCCAGATGGACCAGCTCCAGAAGTATGAGGAGTGGCAACAGAAGTACGATACCAATCGTATGCGTTCCCTGGCTGGAACAGAGAGTGGACCGCCTTATCAACAATGTGGTAGCCAGAAATAGAAGGGTCTCGAGGTAGAGAGCTAGCAGAGTGACCCGTCTTGCAAATCTCAGATCGGCAAAGGAGTTGGCAATAGCCTGGAACCGAGTCACATCACGGAACTCATATTCCCTGGAAGTGTCAACATAAAAAGACTGCAGATCTGATAGGTGTTGATAATACCCTCAAATTTCATAGGGTAAGACTGAGGAGGACCAGGTACTGTAGTAGTAGGTGCAGGATGTGCAGGTACAGTAGGTGGAGGAACAGTGGCAATGTTGCGACGAAAGAGTTTGAGGAACTTGGGCTCAGGGTCCAGAGCACAAGTGGATAAGTTAATGTCGAATCTCTGAAAGATGCGTGGGATGATCATCGCATAAGAGAGGTTGCAGTCTCTTCCGCGATATCTACCCATCATCTGAACGATAGTCATAGGGGCAGAAAAAGGAATCCCCTTAAGAACGTGATATAAAGCTGAAAGCTCAAGTTCAGTGACATCATCTTTCAAAGTAGATTTTGGAAGTAGAGTGGAATAGATATGTGATGTAATTTGTAGTTAAACAAGTTTAATTTATTAGCCTTGAACTTTCCAGGACGAGCACATGCGGGCGCCAAAGCTCATTCTTGAAACTAACGAGAGTCGTACCATCGGGAATCGAAATCAGTGATGTCATCGAGCGGGACACCTTCGTTTGGAATACCAAGGATTTCTGCTAACATTGCATCAGTAAACTCGATATCTATCTCTCCGACACGTGTTCTCACGGTAAAAGTATCTAATACAAAATTACAGTAAAATAGTCTATGGCATTAGTACTATAGGGAATTGTAAAGTAGCAAAGCGTTGTAACCCTAATGCCTCAAAGTAAGGACGGTGTTCGGGAAAGACAATCCATTTGATCGGAGATCCGGTACAAATAGTACGCATAATAAAATCGGCATACAAAGTAGGGCTTGTCGGGAGTTGAAATAAAACTCGTCCGATACACCGTTCCGATTGGACCGGAGAAAAGAGGAAATCCGTATGCGAATTCGAAGACGATGCCTCTTCACTAGCATGGGTCTTCTTTCTCTTGAAAGGATTGAATCGCTTAGGCATTCTATCCCAAAAACTAGAAACCCTAATAATTTGAAAGTGGAGAAAGAAGGAATTATACCTCCCAGAATTGGATATGTTGTAGAGGACGAAATTCTCGCACTCCAAATTTTGGACGAAGATCTACATGGATTGGAAGAAGGAAGGTGGAGACGAACTAGGGTTTAGGGGGCACGGCTGCTGCTATTTTGATAAAGTTTGGAAGAATGAAGAAGAGAGGGCCTCGGGTTCTGACTAGTACATATATACCCAGCCGAACTCTGGCCGAATTCGGACCGAACTCGGGCCGAATTCGCCAAGGGTTGCCTGGAAATATATATATATATTAAAAAAATTATGGGGCCATATCTTTTTCATCAATTCATTTCAAATGTTTAATTCAGAGTTTAGTAATTTTAATCTCAAAATAATATAATTAATATTATTTTATAAATTAATATTCTTTACTCAGCATCTATCTCAGATTATTGTAGGAGTACTGTCCCAGCTAACGAAGGTTTACCAGGGAACTCTTAAGTACCGCTTCGCTTCGACCGTAGTCGTGGTGATAGACAGACTCTTTTTAGGTTTGTCTCAAAAATAGTTATTGAGTATCGAATAAATTAATTAATATTATTGGTATCTAAAATTCTAATTCTCGACGTAAATAATTGAAACGATCTTTCGCTAGAGGTTTTGAGAGTATGTCAGCTAATTGATTCTGTGTGTCTATGTATACAAGGTCTATATCTCCATTTTGTTGATGATCTCTAAGAAAGTGATGTCTAATCTCGATATGTTTAGTACGAGAGTGACATACTGGATTCTTAGTCAAATTTACACTAGTATTGTCACAAAAAATGGGTATGTGTGTAAAATACAATCCATAGTCTTCTAAAGTTTGCTTCATCCACAAAATTTGTGCACAACAACGTCCTGCGATGATATACTCAGCCTCAGTTGTTGATAATGCAACAGAATTTTGCTTCTTACTAAACCAAGAGACTAGGGCTTTTCCTAAGAAATGACATGTGCTGCTAGTGCTTTTTCTATCTACTTTGCATCCGGTAAAATCAGCATCAGAATAACCGGTTAGGTCAAATGACGTGGTTTTGGATACCATAAGCTGACAGAAGAAGTACCTTTAAGGTATCGAAGATACGCTTAACTGCGCACAGATGTGATTCCTTAGGATTAGCTTGAAAACGTGTACATAAGCAAACATAAATGTAATGTCTGGTCGATTAGCAGTTAAATAAAGTAAGCTACCGATCATACCTCCATACTTACGTATGTCGACAGGTATGTCTTGTTCATCAATATCAAGCTTGGTTGAAGTCGCCATTGGAGTGCTAAGTGGCTTGATGCTTCCATGTCGAACTTCTTTAATAGATTCTTTGTGTACTTTTCTTGATTAATGACATTCTTGTCGGTTTGTTTGATTTGCAGTCGAAAATAATTTCAGCTCTCCAATCATGCTCATCTCAAACTCATTCTGTATACACTTTGAAAATTCTTGATAAAGAGATTCATCAGTAGATCCAAAAATAATATCATCTACATAGACTTGAATCAAAAGAATGTTGTTATTCAAAGATTTTATAAATAATGTAGTGTCAACCTTTCCCTTTGAAAAATTGTTATCAAGTAGAAAAGAGCTTAGACGATCGTACCAAGCACGAGGGGATTGTTGCAAACCGTATAAGGCTTTCTTCAACTTGAAAACATACTCAGAAATTTAAAATCAGTAAAACCAGGAGGTTGAGCTACATAAACTTCTTCTTTTATAAAATCATTTAAAAAATGCGCTTTTGACATCCATTTGAAATAACTTAAAATTATGAAAACATGTAAATGCACATAACATGAGAATGGACTCTAATCTCGCAACTGGGGCATAAGTCTCATCGTAGTCGATACCTTCTTCTTGATTGTATCCTTAAGCTACGAGTCGAGCCTTATTACGAGTCACTAAACCATTCTTGTTCAGTTTATTTCGGAATACCCATCGGGTTAATGACCGGATGATCAATGGGCTTGGAACAAGTTCCCAAACTTGATTCCGTTCAATTGGTTTAATTCCTCTTCATAGCATCTAACCAAAAATTATCACTACATGCTTCATCAATATTTTTGGTTCAAACTGCGAAATAAAAGCAACACAATAAGCTATATATTTATTAGAGGAACGAGTACTTACACCCTTGGTAATCTCACCAATTACCAAGTCCTTTGGATGATCGGCCAAGAATCTCATCTCTTTTGGTGTAGTCTCAGGATTGCTAGTTCCAGCTTCTTTTCTTAAGGTACATCTGATGCTTGATGTGATAGTTTGTATCTCTGTGTGAAGGTTTTGCAGTAGCTGTACTTGGTGTGATTATGTCTTCATTGTCATCATCGTCTAAGTGTTGATTTAGCTCATCAAACTTGACATTGATTGATTCTTCGATGATCATGGTTCTTTTGTTGAAGACTCTGTATCCTTTGCTTTTTGCTGCATAACCTAAAAATATACCTTCATCGGCCTTTCATCAAATTTACTCAAATTGTCTTTAGTATTAAGAATAAAATTTACAACCAAAAATCTTGAAATATGAAACATTTGGTGTTCTATCAAACCATAGTTCATAGGGAGTCTTCTTCGATATAGGTCGAATTAGAACCCTAATGAGAATATAGCATGCTGTATTTACAGCTTCAGCCCATAAGTATTAGGTAGACTAAACTGGTTTAACATTACTCTAACCATTTCAGATAGTGTTCTGTTCTTACGTTCCACACTCCATTTTGTTGCGGAGTCCTAGGACAAGAGAATTCATGCAAATACGTATGTGTTACAAAATTGCTTGAATTCTGCATTCTCAAATTCGTCGCCATGATCACTACGAATGCGAGTAATCATGAATCTTTTTCATTCTGTACTTTCTTACAAAAGGTGACGAATTCTGATAATGCATCGTTCTTTCGTGCAAGAAAATAAACCCATGTATATCAGAAAAATCATCTACAATGACAAATGCATATAACTTACCACCTAGACTAGCAATTCTACTTGGTCCAAATAAGTCCATATGCAACAGGTGTAAAGGTCTAGTGGTACTTACAGCGTTCTTGGATTTGAATGTGGATTTGGTAGCTTTGTTCTTTCACATTCACTACATATCGTATCCTTCTTGAAAGAAATGTCCAGTAAGCCGCGTACCAACTTCTTTGTAGATAGTCTTGAAATTGTATCCATGTTTGCTTGACCGAGTCTCATATGCCATAGTTGAGTCTCAATGCTTTTGGCCATCAAACATCTACCTGCTTTGTTAGCATCTTCCAACGAATAGAAAACATATATGTTGTCTTCCCTAATACCTTCAAATATAGTACTACCAATTGAACTATCATGTTTGTAAAAACCAAAAGTCTTTATTTCACAAACTTTGTAAGAAGAATACAATTAATTCTGGGAAAGTACAACTATAGGAATCTGATCTGAAGACGATCGCTTTATCCCTTGGACGATGTGAACTTCGAAGACGATAGCCTCTGAAGAATGCAGCAGCACTTGGACAAGAACTCCTGATCTCTGATGATAATAATGATCTGATCTCCTTAATGAAGGACTTGAAACTCTATTTATAGAGTTCTAGAAAAAACTAATTTATAGTTATTCTGGATTGCGCAAGACGAACTGTGCTGGCGACAGACTGTGCAGACTGTAAACTATGCTGGCCTATTGGGCAGTTGCTCGATCGTAGGCTAACTGTATTCAGACGCGTGGCATTGTTTGATTGAAATGCGCTTGGTCGTGTACAGGCGATTGCCACGTGGCGAGCAATTGATGGCATGTAAGCCACGTAATAAATGTCAGTTATTTGATGAATTGCGATAACCGAATAGCGCTAGCTTCAGACTGCGCTTCCTTCTAGTCACTGGAAAGCGCTGGGATTCAGGCTTGGTCAAACTGCGCTGAGGTTGGACTGGCTGATTGCGCTGAAGTTGTACAGCTGTTCTCGAGCGCTGTGCTGCACAAGAAACGAACGGACTCCTCATTTTTTGGGCTGTCAAGCTGTCAGAAGATCGATCTTTGTCAGGTAATGATGGCATTGCCACGTCAGTGTAGCGCGCTCTGGTGGTAGCGCAGTTCAGCTCGCACGTTCGATTTGTAGCGCAATCTGTTTCCTGCGCAGTCCATTTAAAGGGTGCGCAGTTGAGAATTCTCTGCTATTTGATAGATGCAACTTGATTTTTAGGACATACAAGACCCCTTCAAAGTTTTCGAAATTTAAAAATATTCAAAGTTTTGAAATACTTTGAATTTCAAATTTAAAATCAAGTTGCGCAAGTTGCGCTTTGATTGCGCGTTTGGAGGAATTAGCTCCATCTTTTGTGGCACAATTGGAGGTGACTGTTACACTTTTGAAACTATAAATAGTTTTATTTTCATTCTTTCAACCTTTACTTGCTTTCGAATTCTCCAGAGATAGAAGCTCCTCCCCTACTCCGACTTCTTCTTCTTTTTCTCGTCAACGACAAAAATGGCGCCCAAGCGATCAGCTGCCGAGAAGGGAAAGGCCCCCATCGAACCCTCGACTCGTGTTGCACGAGTATCTCGTCATGAGACGGGTCATCCTGCGCTTTAAGGTGAATGACGAACCATGATCGAAACCCTTTTTAGGGTTTTTGATGTTTTCAGACCTTCATACCTCTCTCTTTTTAGAGTTTGATGTATTTGCGCCACCCTGTTTAGGGTTTCGACTGCATATATAATAGTTTTCAATTTTATGAAAACTATATTCTTGTGCAATCGGTTGAAAAGCGCTGACAAAATATTCGACGCAATCCATCGATTTGCGCAAGTCGGTTGTGCCAGTGTAAATGATGTCTTGCGCAAGTATGTTAGCGCAACCTGACGTCTTGCGCACGTTGGCTGTGCTGGCGCAATCTAATAACTTGCACATGATGACTGTGCTGGCACAATCTGATAACTTGTGCAAGTTGGCTGTGCTGGCGCAATCTGAAAGCTTGTATCATACAGCACAAATTGATCTTTTTGAAGAAACTTTTTGATTTTGCATATACTGATCTTTGCCTTCTTTATTGATGCAGTTAACCTCAGGGAAGATCCCAACTATTTTCCATCCCACGATCTCTACTAGCACGGCCCGAAAACTCTCGTCTAAACGGTTGACCACAACCACCACAGGAGGAGTTTATCAAGGCACCCGCTCTAAGACGAAATCTTCAACACTTGGAGATTCGTCATCTACATCCCTGGAGGTAGCTGAAGCTGGGGGTAGCACTCCCGGAACATCCACGACAATCTGGTGTTCCAAGAAGATGAACCAAGGGAGACAGTTCCCTCAACAGAAGCAATAGAACCAGACGCTCCTGGAAACGTCCATGGATGCCAAGATGAAGCAATCTCCTATGCAGGGGTGGCATTTCCTCCGAGTTCGAACCGGAGGAGAACATTCTTACATATCCCGACGACTTCTCCATTCGGGGTATGATTCGGAGAGCACATCCTCCACAGTTCCTTCTACCGTTCCTCGTGTGAGAACATTATTTATGACTGAGAATGACCAGGACGGTCCTAGCAATCGACAGCGCCTCGACAATCTTGAGTCCATACTTCATACCTTGGTTAAGTCAGTAGACGAGATCAAGGCAGCCCTGTCGTCTCTCCAAGGAAGAACACCTGGCCAAACAAGCTTGGGTCCTGCCGTCAATGCGGACTCAAACACAACTGCACCAACCCCGGGGACAATCCACCCGGAATGTCAGTTCCCACGGCTGCAAAGAGGCCAGAGAAGCAAGAAGAGAAGTCTAGGAGCTCCAGGCAATGTTTCACGCCCGAAAACCTCTCAGGACCTCAGGATACGGCAACTATATCCGCTGCAAGGAGATGTCCCCTTCCCTCCTCGATACAAACCATTCAACATCAACCCTTATGATGGAAACATCTGCAAGCCGATACGTGACTTACCTTGAGGTCACAACAGATTATCTGCGCATGACGACCCATCCTTACATGATTGTTCGTTGGGGCATTGGAGGGAGTCACATTCGACTGGTACCGTAACTTGCCGGACAACTGCATTCATTCCTTCGTCGGCTTCAAACATATTTCTTGGAAGGTTCTATGAGGTGGGACAAGATGTGACCATATCAACTCTCATGGACGTTGTTCAAGAAAGAGCTGACAAGGAACTACATTGTGCGATTTCGCCAAACCGCGATGAAGTTGCCCTCGGTAATCCGGACTCTTCCAATTAAATTTACCAAAAGGCTGCTTCCCACAATCAGCCTCTGGATGGGCAAAAGTCAATTTAAGGACTGGAAGACCTTCATTATCAGTGCCACTAGCCAGAAGCTAAGTTCAAAAAAGCTCTCTAACTGGACTGCACATCTCGGATGGGGAGGACAAGGGTAAACCCCTAATGCCAACAACAACAACGACGGTAATTCCTCCAACAACCGAGACAACAAGGGCAAACAAGCTATGGTGGCCGACACATCCCAGAAGCCTAAACCAAAGCAGGCAGAAAAGCAGTGGCCGCAGATGACTTCCTCCTTCGAGGATAGTCATGTCAAGCCCATCTTTGACATGCTCTTACAAGGAGACAGAATTCAACTCCCTCCGCCAAGGCGTGAACCTCGACCTGCAGAGATGGAGAGCCCCAAGTACTGTCACTACCATCGCTACGTCCACCATGCTACACAAGACTGCTTCCAATTGAAGCGGTACATCCAAACCTCATCGACTCCAAGGCCCTGGCCATTGATTTCAAGGTGACGGCCACTGCCAACATGGTGTCGGTCCAATTCGGCAGCTTCCTGCCGATGAGGACACAAGACGGCGTAGTACCCGTCCCCCGGGCAAAAAATGGAGGTCGCTAATCTTCCACCTCCCCGAGACCAGGCTGCTGGGCTGGTACCCCTCACCACATCACGAGGGAGGTCATGTGGGTCCACACGGACTTAGTATCTGAAGTAACCAAGCCAGCATCACCCTCTACTGGCAAGAAGAAGGGCGGGAAAGTCAAGTCCTGCCGCACAATCTCAACCGACGTCGAAGAAGCGACAGTTGTCGTTCCCCGGTCTGGTGCGTAAACTCAACCTATACTGGGTAACTCGGCTGAAGAACGTCAGCCGGCCACCGCTGATGCCCCAGGACCTTCTCAGCCTCCGCGGCCGATAAGCCCAAGCCAAAAGACACGCTTTGCCAAGCCGCTCCGGAAAGTCACGCCTCAGGGGCTGGAGAAGCCCTACAATTTTGATATTTTGGTACAATTGGCCAACACACCAGCCAAATTGTTATTATATGAGCTCCTGAGACTCTCCAAAGATGTTCGCATTACACTGAGCGAAGCACTCAGAATGCCGACGCATATCTGGCTCAGATCAATCTTACAGGGGAGAGCTCGTCGGCGGATCTCCAGAAGTGCTTGTACAGGTGCAATGCCCTTCACTCCACAGGATATGCTTATCAAGACTAACCTGCACGATCGTCCTCTGTATTATACTGGATACGTCGGCGACATCAAGGTGGATGCATATTGATCCCGGTTCTTCGATAAGCATTATTCCGAAGAGCTTGCTTCACCATCTACGCATCCCTGTGCATTGGCTGACTCCTACCAGCACTGCAATTAGCAGTTTTAATTCAGGAAGAAGCTATCCCTCGAGAAGATTTGCCTGAAGTACCAAATTGGCGACCTGCAGTCGAAAGTAACCTATGTCATCGATGCAGACACCTCCTACAATATTCTCCTACGGCATTCGTGGATACATGATTATATGATCGTTTCCTCATATTGCACCAGTGCTTCAAGTACGTCGACAAGCACGGCTTCGTAAAGATAGAATTTGCCGACATCGATCCCTTCAAAGGGGTCGAATCCTACTATTCAGATTCCTGCTTATACGAGAAATCAAAGAGGCATCTGATCAAGGAGGATGGTCAAGAGCAGACGGAGGCCTTTGCAGGGCCTGAGGAACCCTTGAGAATCCATCTCCAACCCCGCAAACCAGGCAGACTGCACCTCTTACAGCCACTCTGCGTAGAGAAGCAACTAGTCTCCGGTGCCCACTGCACAAAAGGAGCAGAAGAAAATCTGACTGCCAAGGTCTGGCCAAGGACCGAGACCCACTACAGAGCCGCTGACAATCAGGCTGCCTAAAGCCGGTCAACAACAAACAAAAGAGTCCAATCCTTCTGTTAAGCCAATGACGATTCGTCTTCCAAGACAAGTCGACAGCCGAGCACTAAGCCGGAGACTGCTAGTGAACCAACAACTCCCCGTCTAGCACCAAGCACTAAGCCGGGGGTCGCTAGTACGCCAACGACTCCATGTTCAGCACCACCAGTGGAGCCCCTGATGATCAAGCTGTCCAGGTCATCCTCCCAGTCTTCCTTAATACAGGGGTGGCCGAATAGAAGTTAGAGCTAGCCAAGTATGTGGCTTCTCACACTGATGTTCCTTCTACTGACGATGTAATTCCACCTGAAAAGATACCTTATTTTATCAATAAAGGCTATCTTTGAACTACCTCGAGCTTAATAAGCATTGTATGATGTACGCTATGGAACACGGTATAGGCACCAACCTACACACACAAGGTTTTGCAGGATCCTGTCTAAACCTGAATACAAGAAAGATCTCTCGCATGTGTCATTTCCTCAATACGCTTTACCGTCCTCTCGGCAGGCTATCCTGACTGCACAAGATAATAATACTTTACTGTGTCTGATGAACGGGCAGCCTCTTCAGACTGCTGACGCAGTCACCCATAAGAAACCTCTGTTCTTGTTTGGTGAGGCTCTTGACAAGAATTCTCAGTCGAGACCTCTCATGGAACAGAGACTTTTCCAGAGGGGTGAGAAGACGATACTTCTGCCAGAGATCTCTAGAAGCCTTCCTTTGTCCCGATATGCTTTTGCGGGTTATCCCAGAAGAATAGAATGGACATAACTCCGCTGCAGCAAGCCCGAGCAAGAAATATCTGTATTAAGAAGGGACCAGACCACAAAGATATGTTCTACAGTTCCTCTGAGCGTCATAGCTCCTTACTCAGAGGATTAAAACCCGGTTGCATCCCGCCGGAAGATTCTTCCCTGCTGCTCCCAGTGAGAACTCCAATATTCACAAATGAGTTTCTGAAGGTGAAGGGAAGCTTCGGACCAATATCTGCGGTTGAGAGGTCTTGTGAACCCGGATAATAAGAGATGGATCTGTATAACCAATTGGATATTGGTCCAATTTGAAGCTCGGCTCAAGGAGATTGATCTGTACCATGCAGTGTACGCCACTGTTTATGGCTTCCCCCTAATCCGTATCTATTCCTTGCGTTGGCGGAGAGATACAACTACAGGACTGGGACTTTCATGACGCCACGTGGAGAGATTGGATTAGCTTTGCACGAGATGAAGTATACTCTCACCTGCCAATGGGGAGATCCCCTATGAAGAGTTTATCCCGACAAACGATGAGTTGGACAAACTGTGCCAGGAGAATGCCGATATGGTAGCTGTCTTTGAAGAACTCATCTGCCACTACAAGATTTGTTCTCTATATTACAAGAGTGGCACAGCCGGCACTGCTATTCCACCAAATGGTTGTCGTATCTTTTCCTCAACCATATCATTGAGAAGAAGACCAAAGAGCATGAAAACTGTAATCCCAACTTCTTCAGACCACTTAGCAATAGTGAAGTGATAGAGCTGATGGAGACGTATACTGATATGGATATCAAGATTGATGATGATCTTCAATATCCTCCTTTTAAGAAAGATGACATCATTGAAAGCTACATGAGGATGGGCTATCGAAGGAAGCCCAGCTGGCGGGTTTCCTGGCTTTGACGATATGTCGTTCCTGGGGCCAGTGCAGTTGACCGCTTCTATCGCAGTATACTATTTTG